>JACJUY010000596.1:0-20100 GCA_014220935.1 Platorchestia sp. MABIK | reverse complement strand
TACTCGAAAGCTCTATTTTTATGAAGAAGACTTCATGAATGATGTTTTTACCCTCCTTGATTATTCTGTTTTTACGTAGATAACGTTTCCTGAAACGAAAATCATCAAATTAAATAATAGGATGAATGGTAGACCCATTTATATAGATAAATATTTCTGGATCATTTAATACGCTTTACTTGAGCGTAATCTGATCTTAGTTCAACAGTCAACTATAGCGTAAGCGGTAGCAAACAACCTTAGGTTTGAGAAACCATTCAATAAAAGCAGGTCATTGGTTAATACAAGCAATTCACTAGTTCATTAGATGCCATTACCCGCCAAGTTACAGCCCCTGAAAAAAAGTCACATCTGTCCTCACGAGCGAATCGTCAAAAGTTTAAATCACACGCAACTTTCTTCAAGACGTGATATATTTCACCTTTTTGTAAAGAAACTACCCGAAGTCATGGCCAGTTTTATGTGTCCCTACGTAAAACGAAGCTCTGAACCAGTGCTCAATTTTTCAATGGCGCAATTTTAAAAGTTCTTGCAATGGGTTAAACGAGCGTTGAACTAAGCAAAAGTTCTGGAAGAAAAAGTGACAACTTTGCAGATGAAAAAAAAGTCCGGGAGAACTGCGGAAGAATTTCATTGAGCGGCAAGAAAAGGCAAATCACCGGAGACTCGAGCGTCTGACCCTCTGCAAGTTGTGACGGACGACCATCGCCGTCTAAATTGTCTCAGCACAGATCACGCTTCTGAAGGAGTGGTGACTTTCACGTCGAGATCTTCACGTCTCAGGCCATTCTCAATGAGTTGGTGCAGTGCAGACCGAGCGCCATATTTGTGTGTGAGCACAGCAAAATAATCAGGGAAGCACACCCCTACCGTCGAATTAGAGGGACAGTGTAGAATTCCTACACCGGAACTGTGAGAAGGGCGACGTTATGCTGCGGTCTTTACTTGGTTATCTTGATGCAGTAACCTACATTAAGTGTGTCTGATGGATTACATTAGTTCAATATTGAGACAAATTCTCCTCCATACTCTCTCAGTAGGTATGAACGACCATCGACATATCTCATGAGGCAGAGTCGAGAAAAGCGTTAGACGATCTACGTAGTGCTTGAGTTCGTCTCAACGAACTGAGAAGGACGACAACTGGTATCACACATACGAAAATCACGCTTTTCAAAGTATAAATATCAGTTCAAAACATCGCCAGCCAAATTTAAGCTGCGCCAGTGCCATAGGAACATAACCAGAAATAGTTTTAACATGATAATCCGAAATGATTATCACAAGAGGAAAATATCCCGATATTATTTCAGTGGTTTTAAGAATTTTTGATGTTTTTCGGGGGCATTTCTTTGTACGAGTTTTTCATGCCAACTCTGGATTAAGCTAAAAGTTGTGAAGGACGAAAATCAATGTCTGATTCGCCTTGGTCAAGAGCTGTCTTGCAATACCTATCTAAAGCGACAAAATTAAAGAAGGAAATCGCGTTTCAAAAACATAAAATGTTTAAAGTCACTATCGACCGACGTTAAAATGAAACGAAATTGGAATTATGATTAAGAAGCCAGTCGCCGAAGTCAGGATCTTTAACAAGCCCGCCGTAAATATAGCACGTGTATCAGCTAAGAAGCCCTCAGTACCACAATTCCAACAGATTTGAACTCACCATCTACCAATGTAACAGAACATCTAATTTCAGTCACAAAACACGAATGAAACAATGTATTTGTGAGCAGCCCTTGTAGTAAATGGAAATAGTTGCACTCTAACGAGCAATCTTGTTTGTACCTGCAACCAAAAACATTTTACGGAGGTCAAAGTGTGTATTTTGTGCGCAATACGAACATAATAGCCTCGCGGCGTCAACAAATAACAAGGTAGCGATATTTTCAGCGAGTAAGGCACGGATATAACGCACAGGCTAATCTAAATGTTAATTAAAATCCAAATCGACTTTGGGTGCTGAAGAAAAGTGTGGCTCGGCAAGGACGAACGCATGCGGAGAATATGCAGGTGAAGCATCTCTTCTTAACGGTGTTCAGAAAGGCGATAATATCACGCGACTTTCAAACCATCAGTAACTGTGCTCGCTCCTCAGTCCAAAATCCTTCACTAGTGATCTAATATGGCCAGATATTGCATATTCAGGAACATTCGGAGCGTCAATAAACGTGTGAGTCGGTGCAGGAGTATTTTTGAAATTGGTTCTAACATCGATGTGTTAGAAGCACTGAGGAGCTGTATGTTATATTCGCTGCCTGCATCGTGATTTTCACTGCCTGCATCTTGATTTTTGCCCCCTGCATCGTGATATTTGCTGCCTGCATCATGATATTCGCTGCCTGCATCGTGATATTCACTTCCTGTATCGTGGTATTCGCTGCCAGCATCTCAATATGATCGACTTAGTCATTCTACGCTGCAAGTCTCTAACTCCACTTGAAGCGAAGACTCAGGCTTGAGATTGCCAGTGCAGATTAGCGCATCACTTTCCAAACTTCACAGAACACTAGCCGCGTACGTTAGAGGACATGCGGTTGACCACTGGTGGCAACAGAATTACCGTTCCTGAGGATGTGAAATCCAAAACCGTGACTCGAATCAATTTGAAAGTTTGCATTGCTATGGTCTGGCAATGGAAATTTTAGTTTCTAGGTGACCTCGAAACCAGCAAGTATGCCAGCAGTTACGAGATGTGTATCGGGGAATGAAACCACAGACACAATAAAGCAAAAGATACTCGACGAGCGGCAAAGTCGCAAGGCACGTAGAGATCTAGCATGTCTACATTAACAATTCCTAAACTTCTCGGTCACGTCAACTGAGATGGATCTCATTTAGTGAGATATATTCAATATATTTCTCATCTAAAGTTTTTCCTCTGTAAAAAGACAAAAAATACCAAGGCATGTTTTGTAACGATGAGTGAGTGTGTGAACAACACGACATCACTAACCTCTATTTCAATTGAACGCCATTGATAACACGTGCTTAATGTTTCACAAAGCAATTTAGGGTCTGTTGTAATCTGAAGGACATTCCAATATGCATATACTGGAGTCGGGGGGGGGGAAATTTTCATGATTGTGACTTTCTATTTTTTCTACTGCTAATCAAAAGACTGTGCGTGATTGGTTTCTGACGGCATGGGACTTGGATATGAACCCGAAAATGGGTCTTGCAACTCGAACTCGTGGTCATGTTTCAATTCATTTCCTCCTCTGATCAACAAGTACCTCACTGAAACATACAGTAATAAGCCATCAGGAACAGTGTTCGTTTACTGCAAAGTGTTCCGTCAGTTTTGTATTGCAGAGTTCCTTTATCAACTAACTTGAATGAAAGCCATAAATAGAAACATGTGTTTCACTTAAAATAAACTAATGAGAATGTATCGAATATTTTCTTATACATATTTACGATAAAAGAAACATCTGGTCGTTATATACTAGATGAAGGCACAGCTCCGTTTATTTCAGCAATTCGCACACTGATTTCACGATAACTTGAGCAACAATTGCAGAATGATTCATTGACTTCAGTAATCAGCAACCATTGAAAAATTTTAGCGGGATTGATTGCAGGCATAAAGCGTTTGCGCCGCCTGTCACATCGCTCGCTGATGGACAGAATCATTCGTTCGACTTCAGGTCCTAAGCTGCACTGAACGAGCGAACGCTTCCGAATGAACACGGTAAATGAAGCTAGTTTCAGTTGCAATTACGAGTAACTTGCGCCCCATAAAATCCTGCGCATAACTCGGCATACTAATAATCACCTTTGATGGAGCAGCAAGTGGCATTTAGCCGCGGCATGAAAGGAAGTGATTATGGCAATTCAGATCACTAAGTCAATTGAGCGAGCAGCATAGGAGCAACGCTTTTGAGTCACGAGTTACAGTGGAGGTGCGTCCATCGGCTAGACGGTCTTTATGAGCGTAACTCATCAGCAATTTGCGGGTGTGTTTCGGCAGCGGCCAAAACACTCAGTGAGGTTGGAACATTAACTTGCTGAGCAGCGGACTGCAGTTATGTGGCTCTGTTTGCTCATTCGAAGTCCAAAATCACACCTGCTTGAGATGCTGTTTTTTCAGTCACTTCGTGCACTAACTGAGAAATTTTAGTAGGAAAATGCAGATTCCCTATTGTTGATGCAATCCATAGTCTAATTTAACTAACGTACTATTGGTTCATATTAAAGAAGAAATATACTAATATCCCAACTTTCGCAATACTTGAAATTTAGCTGAGAAAACAAAGAGATCTAAATAAACCTGATGTTTAGCGTTAAGAAAACGGTGATGCAAGTGGAACGATCGCACACTACACAAACTAGGCGGCCAATAGCGCTTAAAGCAATCGTGCCAGAGAGCTGCTTACCATTGCTTAACTAGTTTCTAAGTAGGCATAAACAATTCAAACAATTCCACCATCCCGCATGCTGAAATTATTATGCGATTACTATAAACATAAATAGTTATTGCAACTCTGTCTTTAGAATAATGAAACAAAATGAAGTTAAGCTGAGCGGAACTAACTCCTCTAGCAGGATTTTCGTAAGATTTTTTAGTTTTCCTCCCCTGAGACGTTTAGCATTGAAATCCTAGTGAAAAAACTCCCAAGAAGCCCCTCAAAACATTCAGAAAAATTAAAGCCAGTCTAGTTTTATTTTTTCCTGAATGTTAGATACCTTTTAGTTTTTTATTTTCATATTTGTGAGTGTAATAATGCGAGCCGAGCGAAGAACTGAAGACTGCTGACAAAAGCAGCGCCTATTACCGCACCAATAATGCAGACCACGCGAATTTCTCGCACTCCTCGATAATTAGGTCACTCCCCAGTTATTTACATCCTGTGTGGAGGTTTCTAGGACAAAAGAAATTCGACACCCGTTAGCTTTTCAGAACTGTGCTACTTTTATCAACAGTGGCACATGTATCAAAAATTATTTACTCATTAAAAATGAACAGTCAAAATTTGTCAATCACACTCTATCTGGGCATTTTGATAATCACGCTTCCCTCACAATTAGAGATTGTTAGAATTTAATCAATCTTCTCACCATGACCCTCTGAATACATTTGGCGGGTGCGCACTGTAACGTCACGGTTACTAAATCGTATGCAAACTACGACAATCCTATTGGACTGTGCCTTCTTATGTACGATAATTACCTTTTCGCAGTTTCTGTTCTTCTAAACGTTAACGTATCGAGCACATTTCACCAAATGCTGAGCGTACACAGCCCAGGAAGTTCTTTGAGCTACTCCAATTCTTCACAAATTTCTTCGCGACGCACCGTTGAGCATAAAGTACACTTACAACTTAGCTATTTTGCCAGTGGAAGCGCTCACGTGAGATATTTCTGTAGCATTCTCGCGTCGCTCGAGCGACAAAATATTGCTGTTAGCTTGACGTGCTTACTAAAGTACTATTCCAAAATGAATTAGGCCGACAGGTAAGGCTACTAACAATTCCACTATTCATAATTGAAAGTTAGGACATTATCTCAGAGTTATAGGGTCTAACTTCGACAAGTTAGCTGCAACTGCCAAGTCTCCTGTGAACTCTACAGCTCTGAAACACACTCGTTAATTGTTCGGGTTTATGCTTGCATTGTTTTACTGAATACTAAATTCTGACGTCAATAAGCAAACCGAGGAGTGTTGTTACCTGATACTTATTCAGTAGATTAAAAGTTAATTTAGGTCTCCCTGAGCACAAAAAATGTTTCCAAGAGAATGAAGAGAGTTCCAACTAAAATGGAATGAAGGGAACAGAGAATCTATGTACAAGGTGTGTCCCTATGTCCTGCGCATTGAAACAACAAAATTAAAATAAGCTTAGGAGACAAGAAAAAATTGAAGACAAAATGAAAAGATGCTCAACAAACGACTACAGTAGTCTACAACAAACAAAAAGCCTATTCTATTTATGATTTCTATGAAATCCGCTATCAGAGGAAGTATCAATGAATATATGCGAATGAATTTGATAGGGAGCACCAATAATTCTAATTCTTGGTCAAATTTCCAGCAAACCACTCCATTTGAAGACGCTGGTCTGAGTCGTGGGCGGCAGGCGACCGCATGTTTGTGCGCCCGTAGCGAGCGATGCGATGTTGACGGGCCCAGATCAAATTCTGCCGTCATTACAATGATCCCCGGGGGACACCAAAACAACCTTCTCCGCGTCTCATCCTCTTCCTTGACCGTCTTGAGGTTTTTACTCATATTTCCGTTGCAGCTACCACTGATGTTGAACTGGCACTGGTAACAGGTGGTCAACGATACTAAAATGAAGAAAAACTGTCAGTCAAAAGCATTCAAGAAAAAATGCATAAGAGCTCAAATTCGAAAAGAACTACAATAATCAAAAAACCTACTTTGACATCCACTTGGTCAGCAAAGAATTAATGTTGGTACGCATTACAGCTCGCTGTAAATGTTAATCAACACCAAATCAGATGGCTAGCATTCATCGACAACGTAAATCGCAGTGAAAACGATCTTAAAACTCATTTCGGAGTTTTCTCAAAAATTATATCCGAAAGTTATGAATTAAGGTTCCCGCACGCAGGGGGTTTGCTGGATGTTACTAGCGAGGACGCAGCATCCAAATGCGAGAGCGCTGCGTTGTCGTTCTGTGATGAGATGCAAATATACAATCAGCGTCTGACCCTCCTTCACAGACGCGCTCATATTCCACTGTTTCCCTTTAATTTTAGCGTAGTACTCGAGATCCCTCGAGCTTGTGATTGTTCGAGGTATGAGTTATCATGATACTTGCTTGAAAATATTACCGTTTCCCAGCTCGTGGGAAAAACACAGAAATACTTCAGAGAACACGGAAATGCGAAAAACAGCATCGAAGGTGGCAGATTATGCATCTTACGAACAAGGTTTAAACACACGCACATCGCGCATATACTTGAGGCGAGTGGAATGGATGTGTTTGGCTCCGCGACAGCTCTATATTCTGAGGCCCAGCTGAGAAGATTCTTCATTTAAGGTATCTGCGAGAGTGCTGGTAGCGAGCTTTGATTACTTCAAAGGACGCAAGTGAATGAGGGCTATGGCACTGCAATTTCTGGTAGCGTCTCAATTTCAAGTGAGCTTCAATCACTCCTCAGATGTTCATCTTAATGTAGAAATCTCAAGCGACTTCATCATTCGAATGGAGCTCTAATAAAACTCTGCATGTCATGACACGCACATTTCAAAGGCAAGGTAATTCCAAAAGAGACTCAATCACGTTCTCAGGACAACATTAATGTGCTTAAATAAGGAGGAATCAGGAAGTCGAGGCGACTTAGATACGGGCTCTAGACACCGCCTCTACAGTTCATTCTTGACTTCACGACTCTGTCGGCACCGCGCGAAAAATAGCGCGAAAATGTGAAAAAAGAGAGTATGAACAAGGACACTGGTGCACGAAGCTAGTTGCACGGTTCTCCGGCTTCTCTCGAGGATAAAACAAAGAAGTAAAGAATTAAAAATAAAGTTCAACCCAAGTGCAAACTTAAATCCACAACGTATTTGTACATGTGTTGCTGATTCTGTTGTGGGTAGCAAGGGTGACCACTGAGGAGCCCTGATTCCCTAGTTACCTTACACTGACGAGGATAGACACTGTTGCCACATCACTCCTTTGAGAATAGTTCAAGAATCCTGAAAATTTCCGCAGAGCAGTAAGTCCTAAGTTGCGTTGAAGGAAAATAATCTTCAGTGCATCTTCGTAGGGTTTCGTGGAAGCATTAACGTGCAAATATTAGTCATTCACTCAGGAAACTTTTTCAATCAGTGAAGGAAATTAGTCAGCCGAGGAAACTTGGAGACGTTCCTAGAGGCCTCCATTACCCTATTCTTTTGATGGCATCATCTTTCAATAACAGCTGCACACCAACTCGAGGAATCTTACACCACTTCAAAATCCTACTTGTCGTCCTTGCTTTTTAAACAACTCAAATAGTTGATTTACCATATGTGTCATGTAGAGTAGACTGTTTCTTTGAGGTATTACAATGGAAACATTTGAGTGCAGCTTCTTGTGAGCCCGTATAAGTCCAGCTACATTCTGAAATTCAAGCATATCCACGGGCACGCGCAGTTCACCTCCAAGACAGAGATTTGAAATGGAACTACTCAACTAACACAAGTTTTCGACGCAGCAGATTTTTCCACCTCCTGAACACCCGCTATGTTTAATCTGTAATTTTGAGATAACCTGCGAATTCACGCGCATTTTTTATCGAGCTAAAAATTGAAGAACTTGAAAGATACAGCACCCCAGAGTGCCGATATTTAAATACCAATCTGAAAAAAATTAGATTTAAACGGCTGACCGAATTCTTTTGGGCTGTATTTTTTCATGACTCGCCGCTATTTTCCCCGCTACTCCAATATATATAAGCTAACTATAACACTATCTGATAGTACTATCTGGTCCTCATTTATCCTTTTCAATGGCATGTAATATTTTTTGCACTAAAATGAGTCAGTACCTTCGTTACGCAGTCATCACATTTGTTCAATGAATAACACTCAACAATATATCAAATAAGTTAATCCCATTCATTAATAGATAACAAATACCGCAAAAAATCAAAATTACATTTCAGATCTTCACATATATCAAGGGAAATTGGTGATAAGTAAATGACCAATCGTACCTTTCTTCTGTCATGCCTTTTGAACTGTTAGCCAAGATTTATCGAGTCCTAATAAGATGATCACCAGTTCTCATGCTCATCATTCATATGAGCAAGGTTAGATTAGATTATTAGTTAGTTTAAGCCTCCCTATCCGCTACAAAGGCGATCCAAAGAGAGGAAGGAGGAAGGCACCATTTAGTATGGAGTTTAGGGAACGTGGAATCTACGCAGAAAGGGCATAGAAACAGTAAGATGAGAAAGGAGTTTATGAAACAAGATCAAAGTTCAAGAAGAAAGTAGTAGGTGTTGAAAAAACAGGACAGCAGTGAACCGAAAAAAGATGGTCCGTAACAGAACAAAAACCTATTCTATTCCAACAAAAAGGAAGCCTACCTAACCCTTAGCTCGGGCCCTCACATAGTCCCCCTGGGAGCGCTAATTCCCATAGATACAACAGTTGTTTCCCCCTGAGGGGATATGAGCAAGGATTATTGTAAGCGATTGAGGGTGTTAGGAATACAAGCTGTGAGAAAATGAACCAGATTTTTTGGAGCAACCAATAGGAACGACAACAGTCCATCGGGCCAGCCCAGGCAACTTGACCTGCCTAGCAACCCAAAACAGAGCACAGGACCAAACACTGCCTATAAATGTGCATATCTGGCCAAAAATCCTAAGTTCTTTTTTTCCAAATCAAACCCCAAATGGTTGTCGTGATCATAAATTTATAAACGCATTTATAAATGCAGTTGCCTTGCATCGAGTGCTCTATACAGTCACATTCTCTTTGAAAAGAGGCCAAAACTTGCTGATTTTTGCCCGAAAAAAAAACCTTTTGGCAAGCCCGACTTAGCGCACCTCGCGCTGCCTTTCATCTCCATGTAAATTAGCGAGTGCTCAACGCGCCATTCCATCTGCTATTTAAATAAGAGAGAGTTTTACAATTGTAAAGTAAAGTTTGCATACGAAGCAATAATATTGTTAATATGCAAATTTTTCACTCCAAATTTGCATTCATTTGCAAGTTATAAATACAAAAGATACTCAGGCCCTGAAACTGCTTTCTGAACCCGAAATTCAGTATAATTTTAAAGAAATATAAAATGTTTTTCAGCGTACATCGTCCGGTACCACGCAGATCAGGTTAGTTGTATTGCAGGCGCTTCTTCAGATTATTTTCGCAGATGTCGGTAGGCATGAAATTTAAAACTTCAAGCTAATACACCAAACACGTAGAATTCTCGTTCATTCGAAGTCCTATATAAACGGAAAAAATTCGCAAAATGCTCATATTTCATTCATTCTCAATTGCCAGACGGGATCTGATGTGAGCCTTCATTTTATATCGTGGGGAAAATCAATCAATTTGTTTCGCTTGCCGATCAACGCTGAAGCTGCAGCAGTGTGGTCTCGATTCAGTTTTTCCCGTGGTACCACAGCTACAGTTATTGAAATTTCATCTCGTTGTTCTATACACACACTCCAGAGCTCTTGGTACAGGTATTGGCCTGAGATATCACAGCCGAGTTTGTTTGATTTCCAGGACTATTACACGAACTCCGAAGTAAACATCCTCATTATGTGTTCAAAACCTCGTTATGCGTTTCACGCAATGACATCAGAATAATTGTTGTAAATTTCTTTGCAAACGATTATCACGTGTCGCTTTAGCAGCAATTCCCTAACATGAAATACTATTTCCGTCACTGTGAATTTCGGGATTTATCTATGAAAAATTACTCAAATAATGTTAATGGTATTGTTAGGATTTACAGTTGCGAGTATTAAAATTCACGACACTCTTCCCCGCACATTCGCTGACGACTCAAATCATCTCGCACTGTTGCTCAGTAACACATTCTGGCTCAATTCGTGTTCGAAAGTTTGCCAGCTAGCGCATGTGAATCAGTAACTTTCACCAAATTGGTCGACGTAGTCGCTTTTTCGCACCCATATCATGTAAGAAAACCCCCGAGACCCCATCTACACTGATCTTTCCCTTACTACGGTTATGTTGAGTGAATGTTTTTCCAGCCTCTTAACCTAAAACAGAGGGAATGAAGCACAGGCTCACTGAATGGAAATATTCCCTCTCCCTTTTACCGCACCCATGTTCTTCTTGCGCAATAATCACCCCGAAGAGCTGCACATTTGGACTCGAACGAAAAACTTCGAGGGCCGGACTGGGATCAAACCAGAGTTTTCTTTGTCCAAAGTGTGATGCTGATCTCCTCTTACCTAAGATAATACGAGAGAAGAGGCCGGTCAGTATTCTTCAGATACTGATAACACCCACTGCAGCGCACTCCCATTTAATTTCACTCTACGGAGGTTTCCCGTGCTCCTTGCCTCGCATCACTGTGGTCTCTGATCCTCCTCTAGTATAGCATGCTCTCATTCACGTCACCTTCTTAAGGAAACATGTATTCTCAAAGGTCCAAACCTCCTAATTCATAATTTGTATGAGCGTGCTAATCTAATCAAATTTTTCATTCAAATAGTTTGGGGCAAGGTCTGTGCCTTTCGGGTTTCATTTTTCCTTTTATGCCTACAAGCTCCGATCCAAAACGGGCTGTCAAGAATATACTTAAACTATTTTAGGCCCTTATACTGAAATCTCGAGGCTTTGATTCCTCCTTGTTTGTTCCAATGCCTTGTTATCCCGCACCTCGTTCGAATGCAAATTATTGTACCACATTCAAGTTCCATATCAAGCGCGAGTTTGTGGAGATGAATGCTGCAAGTATTGACACAACCTAAGCACAATCAGCGCAGCCCTAACTGCATTGACAGCAAAGTTAGGTACTTATTAGATAACGAAGCAAGCCTCATAAATAGCAAGCAAACTAGCCTCGCAGCTGGAAGCAAAATTAGTGACACAGTTCACAGGGAATTCACAAACAAGGTTGATGCCTAAAACAGCTTCACACTTGGGAACGAAGCAACCTCCCACGCAGTCGAACACATCTTAATCGCTTTTGGGATCGCGACAAGTGGCAGTTGATAATGTTACTTACTGCAAAAAGTTAGCAGCTGGATGAAATTACCAAGCAATAAATATGGTGGGCATTTTAATTTTGAGCGCAGGCTAAACACGAACTAAAAGTCAAGCACATTGACGCCTACTTCTAAATATCTTGAACAACAAACAGTATATACGTGGGGACACACGACTGAAAGAGTGGATAACTACACACACAAGCTGCGCTTTTAAGCAAGGCAGACCCTCACAAGTCAGGGCCGCAATTGACTAGGCAAGTTGAGCAGGTTCCGAGCGCAGCACCCGCACTTTGGACCTCATTACGGAGTTTTGGCATCGCCGATATTGCTGGCGGCATATGGCTGCTTCGTGGCGAGCATGTGGCGTTAAACCTCAACTTTCGGAAGGCAGTTCTGATGTTGATTTTCAAGCCTGATGCCACAAAATAACGAGGTAAACTACCAAGATATCTTTTGTGTGAAGTTAACCTCTAGATCACAGCTAAATCGAGTTGAACAGCAGCATTCAAGAGCAGCTCTTCGGGTGCTTCATTCTCTTTTAATCCTTTGTTCTCAACTCGTATTCAGTGGCTGTGCGAGACTGGTGCCTGATGGCATGAGTCTTGGGTAGCTACTGGAGTGTGAGCCACGAGGCCTATTGTTTTTTTGTGTTCTATTTTTGCAATTTAGAGATCAATTGAACCGAGTATCATTAATGACCTTGCATGAAGTAGAAACATCTCTTTATAACTTATAAGTTACAAGTGAAAACGTTGACGGGTCCAACGACTGCATTATAGGACAGGTCAGTCGTCAAGTCCATGCTAATTCCTGGAAAAATTGCCTTACAACGTATAACTTGCATGTAAAAACGTCGCCGGGACCAACGACTGCACTATAGGACAGGTCAGTCGTCAAATCCATGCGAATTCGTAGAAAACTGCCTCATAACGCATAACTTGCATGTAAATACGTCGCCGGAACCAACGACTGCACTATAGGACAGGTCAGTCGTCAAATCCATGCTAATTCCTGGAAAAATTGCCTTACAACGTATAACTTGCATGTAAAAACGTCGCCGGGACCAACGACTGCACTATAGGACAGGTCAGTCGTCAAATCCATGCGAATTCGTAGGAAAACTGCCTCATAACGCATAACTTGCAGGTAAATACGTCGCCGGAACCAACGACTGCACTATAGGACAGGTAAGTCGTCAAATCCATGCGAATTCGTAGAAAAACTGCCTCATAACGCATAACTTGCAGGTAAATACGTCGCCGGGACTCGCTAACGCGTCAACTCGGCACCGTCAGCACAAAGCGCAGCGCTGGATACTCCTCTCAGCTAAATTAATTAAGCGCAACGCAAGCAGCACAAATGCTTAACAAAGACGGTTCTAGGTGGTTCAAGTAAACCAGAGGCGGCCATTAAACAATATACGTAATTGTAGATTGCATGATAATACAAGTATTCCTAACCGCAACACAGGCGTTTCAAAAAGAGGAAAGTGGAAGGCACCATTTATTATGAACTCGAGGGAACGCGGAATCTGTGCACAATGTGTTAAGAAACAGTAAGTTGGGAAGAAGCGCATGAAATATAATAAAAGTTGAAGGAGAAAGCAGATAGTAGGTGCTGAAAAACGAGACAACAGTGAACCGAAAAAAAGATGGTTTTCAACATAACAAAAACATTTTATTTCAACAAAAAGAAGACCTACTTAACCGTTAGCTTGGAATCTCAATTTTTCTCTCAGATATCTGTATTCCAATAGATACAATAGTTGTATCTCCCTGAGGGGCTTCCGTAATGGTAACGTGAAAGTTATCTGGTCTACTAAGCTTTGCCATTTGCTATTTCCTCTGGCCCAAACCATCGAGTTTGAGCATTTTCATTGAAACTTCCAAGAATTTGGTCAGAAAAACAACGCACAGCATAGCTAAGTCGGCAAAACAACATTCACTGCGCACTGCGCCGCTATCATGACACAAATTGCACGGAAACGCGAGCTCCATAACAGCAGCACGTCTGCTGAGCGACAAGCTCAAGCAGCGGCCATTGCAGGTGAACGGCAGCTACGCGAATCCTCTACTTATTTGAAGCACCAAACTTGGGCAATTATATTTGATGGAGCGACGGAGCCAAGCGTGAGCAGTAACCGTAAGTCGTTTCTAATAGGTCCGGAATAATATCTGGTCTAAGCCTTCGTCAACTGCTTCTGTCGGCCTAGACAATGGCGTTGAGAACGGTTGCCTTATTGTTGAGATTTCTCGCAACTGCGAGGGTGAGATCATTTTTGGTCGCTCTCAATATGCTCCCAGTCACAAGAGCTCAATGAAAACGAAACGCTCACTTCAATTTAGACAATCTGAACAATTTATTTTCCACAAGCGATACAGAAGTAGATGGTTTCTCAAGTCGAGTGCAATGGCCAAATTTGAGTATAGCTACCTGTGGGCCCGAATAAGTTCGGTGTCTTCTAGGGCATCCTACCATCAACGCTATTCAAAGATAAGGTACTTCTTAATAATTAAGGGGTAAAATACGTAGGAAAGAAATTTCAATCGGATTCATCAATGAGGAAGAGTTTGTATTTACTTACAATTCCAATTTGAATGGAGCTATTAATTCAAAGCACTCAAGACTACTGAAAAAAGCTTGGAGCGAATACCAACTTCATGTCTTGATGCCTGGACTGTGTGTATTGTAGCATCAGGACTTGGGTTTAAAAAGTACTATATGGATTTTCTACGTCGAGATACTTAGTTCCTTTGTGCTATGCGGCGAGAGGCGGGAGAGGTTAGAAACTATAATCGAACACTGAACGGAAAAATAAGTAGGCAATAAACAACAGGTCGCGTAACCGAGTCGACAGAACTACTCGCAGGCTTTTATATGTTTTTGTGTCCTCTTGCCCTATAAATATGATATATACAACATATCTGAATACAACCATTTCTAAATACCATTGTAGTGTGAGAATAGCGAAAAAGTTGTTCTGTTTGTTTTTGAGCGTTTCTGAACGGAGACTACTATTATAAGAGGTTACTGGGGAAAACCCATTTACGCTAAGAGCTTGCACTTCACTCTTTGCACTTTGGGACGAGAAGTTGAAAATTCATACTGAATGGAGTGACCAAGAAAAATGTTTCAGTTTAGCTGCACCCCTATACTCGTTTTCTTCACATACAATTTTTCAAAATGTGATACTTCTTTGATGCTGCCCGAATAATGCCCCCTACGCACATTCTCTGAGCAGGCTGTAACGATTATTGAATTGTTCGAGAACATCTCATCAGTCACAAGATTCGATAGGTCATTTAGATTATCCAACCTTAAAGCTTAAGACAGCCCCTTCAAGGCTTCTTGCAATAAAGAGATATCGGAAGTGATAATCTACTACCGGTAGCTAAATGTAGTTGTTCTACGTGCAACTATTTACTAACCACGAACTCAATATGAGAACGATTCCACTGTTTCGAATGTTTTCCAAAATAGTATTGAAATTTACATCCAAAGAATGAAAAAAAAAATTTGAGTACTTTGTCTACCTTTTCTAGTTCACACACAAACTTGCTGGATTAAATAACATTCTCGTTGATGATGCCGAAGTACAACCTCTGCGGTGAAATTCTCACTTTTGGGATCTTCATAAGCTCTACATCATCCGATGGTAGGACCGACGGTTTCAAAAGAGACTTAAAATGTATTATTATTTTAAATGTTAGCTTAAAGCCTCCCTAACCGCTACAAAAAAAAAAGAGAGTATCGAAGAGAGAAAGGAGGAAGGCACCATTTAGTATGGAGATAAGGGATTGCAGAATCTATGCAGAAGGGGCATAAAAACAGTAAGTTGAAAAAGAAGTCCATGAAACAAGATAAAACCAGTTACATGAGTTAAAAACTTCAATTAAAAACAAAACCCCCCACAGGTGCCGCTCGATACGTTCTGCGGAAAACAGTACACAATGGACACGTGACATGAAATCGTCAAATTTTAAAGAAAATCCTACAGCCACCGCACTCACACACACATCCGTTTAGTACAAAAAGATAGACAACAAATAAGTAATTTGTTATCGACTTGGAGAAGGGAGATCCTTACAACCACCTCATGCATTGTTCCTGCTTTCACCGTAAAATACTAGTCAATAAATCCGTTAATTAAAAAGTATAAGTTAGTTAAAGTCACAAAGTAAAGTCACTAAGATTACGTCACTAACTCCCTAGAACTACAGCACACACTCTGCCTACGTGTAATGCAAAGTGATTGTGAAGATCACAAGTTTTCTGCACCAAGAAATATGCAGATAATGGCCATCAAGAACAGCATGCCAGAATGTCCAAGAAGTTCGCACGACTAATTGGCAATCTGGACTTTATCTTCACTGCCATGAAGTTTTAATTGCAGCTTTGCAAACGTAATAAACTAGGGGAATTAAAGCGAGCAACAGCGAATACTATTCATGAAAATGCTGAGATCAGAGAGATGACACACTCAAAATGAAACACATTTAAAACCGATGCTAAAAAGGCCTTCATTTGACATGCTGCGAATGCCTCATTGAACAGAGTTTATACGTCAGAAAAAAAAAAATGTCTCGATGGGAAACGAGAAAAAATTGTAGAAACCAGCAGCTTACTTTTCAAGCGCATAAGCACGTTCATACTGCAGTATAGCCGGTAAAAATAGGCCTGAATGCCCATATTCTATTTCCTGGCAGGCTTGAAAGGATCGTTGCCAGTTTTGACCTAAAACTCATTCTACTCGTAGCAGTCCTTACCTGGCAGAAGTGGTACGTTGGTAGTGCAGACAGGTAAAAGAAGAGTGTGACCACTCATCGATCGATCCATTAAAATTAGAGAGCAGCAGTAGATGTTTCCATAAATTACATTCAACCACAACGAATTTCAAAACAAAAGAGCTTCATTCAACCAGGGAGTGAGGCCCACCCACTTCACAGAACGCTGCTTTACGCGCTCAAAGCTAAACTTCAATCGTGTCACTGGTGAATCCAGCTGCTTTATAAATAATGAAATGAAGCTGCCACCAACGCTCTGAAAAACACATTTGTCTCACGACAGGCAGGGCGATACAATAGCCTGTTGTCGTCCTGGCTGCTGTGTTTGAGTCTCACGCAAGACGATGCAGACACTCGAACTCTTTGTGTTGCCTTTGCTCGAGTAAATTGGCGCATGCACAATTGTACATTGTACAGCATGCGCTTTAATGTACTAATATAAATGTTAATACACAGGCATGCACACACAAAGTTGAAGTATGGAATAGCTGGTTTAGGCATGTGCGCATTTTAACCAAATTCGCACACGAATGCTAGGACACTCGATGCTCATATTCTGAGCGGCACACACGACAGGGCACAATATTTACCAATGTAGAACTCAGCACCATACTCACTACTGAACACAGCTGCAACAAAGCGTTATAAAACTCATTGTTGGAGCAACCATAGTGCAATAATTTTCTCTCGAGTAATTCTTAGAGCCTATAGTTGCAAAATGAAATAATTACAGGGATGCCGATATGTCAAAAAACTCTGTCAAAAAATCTGGACCACGATTTCAGACATACAGCAGCGGAAACTAGACACCGCGCTATTGTGAACAAAATGTCTGGATTCCAAGTTACAGTGAAGTTTTCAGACACATGGCTATATGAGTTTACTCGCGCATCTTAAATGAACACAACGAAGTAACTCAAAACGAGAAATCCACTTCACATGCTTCAATTCAAAGGGCCTTTCTCTAATTTGAAAGGCATAGTTATTATCCCTGCCGCAAACAAAGAGTCAAGTGAGCGGCATTGAAGGAGACCAAAAAGGAGCGGAGATTCTCATTGTTAATGCACACAGCGGCAGGCACCACATGACGGAGCCAAAGCATTCTTTTACTGCGAGCAAAAATCCCGAGAGACTTCTAGCCAGACCATCTGCAAGAACTGAGGTTCTGTTCTCTAAAATATGCTGAAATTTCCTTGGCAGGGTATCAAGGAAAGATCATTATAAAACTAAACCTACGCATCTTGTCATATTCCTAATATCACTCAGATATGGATCTTCGGTCGTGAAACATAAGTTCAAAAATATAAAAGAATCAGAGCGCTAAAAATTTTTCAAGTCCCTTTGAATGAAATGCTACTGGTTCTCATCAAAAGCAAGTAATAACCTTAAAAAAAAAGCTATTGATTTCACGCTCACTTCAGTACTATTCTACAATACTAACCAAATCCTTTTCACTGCCATATCGTTATAATAATCCCTTTTTATTTATGAATTAATCTCAGACCATTCTAAGGCTAAAGACAGTTTAAACAACTTGTTCTTTTAGCAGCAATCAGAAGTCTGTAATGACACACTTAAATTACCTGATTTCTACAACACAGAGCGACATCGAACGCGACACGAGTTAAAAACATTACAATTAAAAGAGCAAGAACGAGTTCACTCCTCAACAAAAGTCCCTTGAAGTAGCACATTTCTTAGTTTATTCTCCGATGAGCGTTCGGAGTGAACGTGATCACAAGGATTCTCCACATCAATAAAAAGTTCGCCCTCAGACATTTTCCACTCGATTGTCTCGGAAAAGAAAAAATTTCAATAAGTTCAGCACTGCCGTGCCGTCCATTCTGCGTTAGCGAACACCAACCTCGGCCGACCAGCTGCGCTGTATGAAATTAAACATCACGTAACTAACTCATAACTGATGCAGTTACCATAGGGAGTCAGCTTGTAACAAATTAGTTTCGATGTTAGTTTAAGCCTCCCTAATTGCAAGACAGACGTTCCAAAGAAAGAAATGAGGAAGGCACTATTTAGCATGGAACTAAGCGAATGCAGAATCTATGCACAAGGTGCATAGAAACAGTACGTTGAGAACGAACTTCATGAAATAAGACATAAGTTGAAGAAGAAAGTAGTAGGTGCTGAAAAACAGGACAGCAGTGAATCGAAAAAAGACGATTAGTAGCAAAATAAAAAACCTTTTCTATTTCAACACAAGAAAGCTCTATCAAACCCTTAGCTTGGGACCTCGCTTATTCCCCCTGGAAGCCTCCATTCTCATGGATACAATAGTTGCATCCCCCTGAGAGGAACCAGCTTAAAATATTGCTGAGAGTTTTTTCAATAGTAAAAATGCTACCTGGAGAAGGAAACCTCCAAATTTGGAGAAACCTTATTTCAAAAGTGCATTGATACCGTAAATACAATTTTTACATTAAAAATTAGGCCTGTGCACGAGTTGCATTAAACACTATAGCGAGGAAGTAGAGCATCCAAAATTACACCACTATTGTTATGTTCCTAAAATCTAGCGAGAAGTGGAGCGTCCAGCATCAACTGCTGGAGTGAAGAAATTAGAAAATAACTGCAAGACTAGGCAAATTGAATCGCAACTCCCGTAGTGAGAGCATCAAATCCCTGGCCCTATACAACTTGCATTAAATCATAACCCGTAGCGGCTAAATCAGGCCGAGCAACACCCGGACTGGGCTCGCTTTCGAGGCCCTAATTATTTCCAACGAGGCCAGACAAAGTCATGCATTCAAATTAGGATTAGAATCCGGCTCGAAATAGAGCATGTGATCTGGTTATTTCTGGTAATCAAGCGTTTTTGATAGAACCAGGAAGTGGTGAGATTTATATAAATAACACCTTAGTTATGTCAGATGAACTGGAATTACTACAATACTTTTCAGTACAATCTTAGTGTAAAATTTGAAGGCAAATTTCAGTTTGAAGGTTATGGATCGCAATGTCTTTTTGAGTAACTTTATTTACATCCAATTCTGCGCTCGAAATTTATGGGCTGAGACCATGGAGATCATGAATCACAAGAACAGAGCAAGAAACACACTCAACATCAGGTGCTCATATTTCATACCTCAGTTGGGAGGTAAAATAAATGGAGCAACGAAAGAAATCGAAATAAAAATGTTAATTCGCTAGACCGAATTCCATGCGCCCTATTCGAAGCGTGAATTATTCAGTTGATATTCACGGGCACATTTTAATTAACCCTGTCACAGGCTGCTGACATGAAGCTGGTCAATATGAAATCCTATTTAAAGGGAATAAATCAGGAGGGACGCTTGATGATGTGTGATGACATTTTACCAAAACGCAAAGTTTAGCAGGAATAAAATTATTTTCCTTTACTCTCTTCAAATTGGTGTTTTAAAATAGAATTATATAATTGTATAAGCTAGTTTAAGCATCCCTAACCACAACAAAGGCGTTCACAAAAAAGACAAGGAAAAGATTTCGAGGAAAGCATAAAAACGGAAAGTAGCCAGGCATGTGGGCACGAAAGATCGAAGTCCCGAAGATGGAAGTCCCGAAGATGGAAGTCCCGAAGATGGAAGTCCCGAAGATGGAAGTCCCGAAGATGGAAGTCCCGAAGATGGAAGTCCCGAAGATGGAAGTCCCGAAGATGGAAGTCCCGAAG
>JACJUY010000595.1:180618-194452 GCA_014220935.1 Platorchestia sp. MABIK | reverse complement strand
GAGGGATTATGTTAAGCTTGCTCTTATGAGATATGAGAACACAGATGTACATGGTTTGACGCATAATGTCCGGCGTGACCTTAGCTTCTTATTATTATCTTCTTACTGGGTAATTGAGACTCATATTTCCAGAAGATTAAGTCGTAAATATAAACGATAGCTCGCGTGCACAAATTGAATTAATGTAGTTCAATGTAGTCTTTCTTAACATAAGTGTGAGCGTTTTTTTTCTGAGAAGCCATTACTTGAAAGTAAGCTGCTGGTGTTAGAGGAATAAGTTGACATGCACTCATACATTTTCAATGGGCTATCAATGAACTGTGCTCAAAATTCCAATAATTTAAGGTGACCTGTATTCATGATACGCTCATGCCTGCAGAGTATTTGTACACACCCACGTGTGTTGTGATGTATCAGTCGCGTCTGAAGGACACACCAGCTGAGAACACGACATCGTTTTCAAATGCAGCTGCTGCGGGAGTTTAAGATTTTCTTTAAAGAGTATTTAGTTGCTGCGGGATATTCATTTCCATCATCTTCAGGGACCTGACCTAAATTGTACATCGGTATCACTTCCCCAAGTAGAGCATCTTCTTACCTAATGATACCCTTGGTGTGTTAATTTATTTGTCTGGCGTCCGCTTCTCAAGAAACAGCTTCTATGATTTTGTTTGCAGGATGCTCAATGACCGTATCTGTGATACGAGTTTCACCAGAGCACAAGTACAAGAATATTTTAACCGCGGACACTATTGGGATGGATATATTTGTTTGGCATCCACATCTTGAGACTTATTTGTGGGAAACTGTCGAATCCCTTTGCGTTCACTCCTTTCTATAGATACTTGAACACTAGAGAACTTGTGTGACACCATCAAAAGAATAAGGAAAAAGATTTTGTCTCCCATATTATTCGTGGAAAGCGGACATTCGACATCAAAAGACGTGCTGAGTGTTTGTGTGCGTCGCAAGGACAAGCAGTAATCATTAAGTCCCAAATGGCAAGGTCGTTCTAAGAAATCAATTTGCTATTCAGTTTTGTCTAACTACAGTTGGAAAGTTTAGATTAATTTTCAATTTTTAACATCGTTTTAATCCCTTAAAAAACTAGATAAACAAATAACATAAATTTCTTCAAGGAAATGAAATGCTATTTACGAGAACGTTTTAAACTCATTCATCGAGCGGTTTCGACTTGAAATATCAATTAAGACATATTACTCATTGGAAAATATTAAACGTGAAGGTACCAACGCAGCTTCCAATTGACGAGCATTTACTTCAGCTGCGTCCATTAAATACCACTAATTTTAAAAGTTCGATAAACTTTTTCAAACGACTTTAAGTATCAGTTTCAATCCGCCTTATCTGCTACGCTTAAATTTTACAAGCTTCGAGAAGCAAGAAACTTCAGAAACAAACTGAAGGGCTGTATTTTTTTCTGGAAGTCAAGACTTCTTCTGAAACGTCAACAACTAAACTTTGCTTAGTTTTTACTTGTTTGTTCGTAGATTGAAACGCTGTCCAAAAGTACGGAAACATCAACATATATGTGCTTCAGAACTGGTGAATGTAAACATCATGTTGCACAGTACACATACTGAAATATTTAAAAATGTTATCCTTCGCTTGACCGGTTGAATATTGTAGTTTTGACAGATGAGCTCGGCCATGTTTCTTATTTTGTGATAGCAATAAAAGTAGAGGAAACAGAAATAGTAGTACGTACATAGACTTTGGGCATCGGTGAAAAATCTTTTTAAAACACAACTTTTTGAGACCAGCTCGCATTTTGCGCTGAGGAAAATTGCAGACAAAAAGAATTAAAGAGCGAGGTACATTTCTGTGTGAATGGAACTGGAGTTTGTGGCGCGAAATTAAGGGTTCCAGTGCAGTTTAGTTCCCATAACTTGGCAGCAGAATCAAAGTTCTTGAAGTAGAGAAGGGCTTCAGCGAGGTAACAACTGGGAATGAGACGAGAAGCACGTTCTATCGTGACCATTTTTCACCAAAAATGAAAGAGCCCTTACAATAATAACACGACAATTTAAGGAAGACAAAGATATCAAAGACATTTACGTAGTTTTCACTGGAGTTTTCTCTTTCTTCGACGACTGCTACTCACAAGTGTCGTAAAATTAAACCTCCCATTATTATGCAAACCGCCCACCTACGGCAAACTAATGACGCGAACTTAAACTGAAGTTTTGCATAGGACTGCCATCTATCAACTCCTTTGGCCATTCATGCAGTAGCAAAGAAAAATGGTATTGCAAAAGACCCTCCATGGTCGTGCAAAGTACATGAGCTGCTTCTCACTGCATTTTCGCAGTGTTACGGTCATGGGTGTAATGCTGACAGAATTTCAATGATTACGATAATGAATTCAGTGTGTTTTCAGATTGGCTCAAATGTTTCAGAATACAACAAGAAATTCATATAACATGTTTTGATTCAGTGTTGTTTTACATACAAGTGCCTACCAATTTCAAAACACAAAACGAAATTCAAATAAAGTGTTGTTTTTCAGTGTTGTTTTAGAAGTGCTTCCCAGTTTCACAACAAACCAAAAATTTCAAATGAAATGTTGTGCATAAAATGGCATTTTGCTTCATCGGCTCAGACTTCAGATTGTTGAAGCGAGCGTTTGATGATTTAAGGAAGTTTTGGCTTTATGTTAGCAGGGCATAAACTCTTGTAAAAAGGCCTCCATTGTTTTAGAATGTCTCTCGAAAGAGAAGTCTTCTACTGTTCAAAACCGTTGTTTCAGTTTATGTTCAGTTAAGAATTTGATTACTTCATGAAAAGTAGAATAGCCTCTGAGTAAATTCTACACTGAAAACATTATGTTTTACCCTAAATAAATTTTACTCGAAATTTTTTTCTTCATGCAATCAACTGAATTTTCGGGACTTTTGCAGCAGCAGTTAAGCTGCATTTATAACCTCAATAAGCGAAAAACTGGCATGCGAAGCTCAGCATTAGATTGAGCTACATGAAGGTTATGTAATCAGGCCTCACATCAAAGTTTGATGGAGCATCGAGTGCTCACCCCTTTTTGATTGCATGCCTCTCAAATTGCTCTTATCTTAACTGACGTCAAACTGATAAGTTCTTAGGATGCAGTTTCATTCAGCTTGAGGAATCAGCGCAGTCCCACTGCCTCAATTACTCAGCATCAGGAGCTGAAATCAAATCAAAAATTGTGTCTAGACACACGCACTCTTAACCTTTCACTACATGAATTATTTCGGAACTTTGGGAATGCACTCGTCAGTAATGGCGTCCAAAGTGAACTCTTCCCCTTTAGGGGCGTTCCAAACACGTATCATACATACGCGTCAATTTTCCGTAGAGTATGTCTCACTAACGATGCAAAGAGTAAACAAATGCACTTGTCTCAATTAATTAATTCTTTCTACGTACAGCAAAGTTCGGTATGCGTCATATTCGACACACCATGAAGTGAAGGGTTTAAAGCTTCGACCGACTTGATCATGACAGCATAATGAGGCATGACTCCATCGTGGTTTCATGCCGAGCACAATTATGGAAAGATCGCCCGCACGTTACTGTCAGGGTATTAAATTGCTGCAAGGTCGTCTTATTTGAGTGCGAGGTATTCTTTAGCGCCGGCGGTCTTCGATATGATGAAAGGCTGGCGCTAAATGTCTGCCACTCTCATTACACGTCAAGCAAAAATGTGAAGTAATTAGCGAGTTTTGCGAGGGGCCTTTGTGAGCAGCTTGGAATAAACGGCCGCTCGCTTGCGGGACGTGTGTGAAGTGCTTGGAAAAATCCAAGTTTTGCTCTTCAGAGAATCTGAGAAGGAGCAACTTGTGCGGATTAGCCGTGTGCTGCGCGTGGGTTAAGGTGAGAGAGACACTCTCTCTCTCTCTCTCAAGACGCAAGTTAATGTTGCCTTTCCTTAGTCAAGAAACCTATTAAGTATTGCTTAAATTAGCTAAAGTCTGCAACTGAGTAGAAGTTATTAGGAATCGATCGAGTTAATGTTGCGTTTACTTCGTCAAGTTACGCTTTAGAGACATTCTCTCGCTCTCTCTCTCTCTCAAGACGCAAGTTAATGTTGCCTTTACTTAAGTTATTAAGACTTGCTTAAATTAGCTAAAGAATACTACTGAATTGAAGTTATAAGGAATTGATCGAGTTAAGATTGACTTTCCTTTGTCAAGTTGCGTACTAAGTCTTGCTTAAATTAGCTAAAGTGTGCAACTGAGTAGAAGTTATTGGAAATGGATAAATATTGGGAAATAATATGTCCGTAATTTTGATACAAGTTGTTGAGAGTTGCTGAATTTGAACAAGAAATTTTGCCGTATTTTTCATTCATGTGTTATTTGGTTTCAGAGTTATATAAATTCACCGTAGAATTTACAACGGGCTTAGAATGCTGTGTAAATACCCTGAAGACATTCTGTCATCATTTCCAGGGCTCGTTTATTAGGTGTAAAAAATTGTAGTAGAAACGTGTGCGATGTTGGAAATCTTTTACTAGAAAACCCGTGAACGGAAAATCGATGGAACCAAAATTTGAGAAAAGAAAACTACTGTCGTAAAGACAGAAAGCGCCGCTTGCTGAGGAGCCTTGCGTGTTCTGCATATCGATCATCTGGACGGAATGAAAATATAGAACAAGACAAGGAAATTGTAAAAACAAGGAAATTGTAAGGAACAAGGAAATTGTAAAAATTCACAACGTTGTTCACCTGGACTTCCTAACGACTTCGCCATATTGCGTCACGAAATCCTGAGATGAAGGCTTCCTTTGTGTCACATTTGTTGTGCGGATATTGATGTTTTTTGCACCGTACAGTCGACTAACGAAGAACTCAAAATTAGAAACTTGAAACATTTTTTTAGGTTTAAAAGGGATGTGATGTTTGCTGTGAAGGCAATTTAGCATAGTTCACATAGGCCTCAAATTCCTTTGTGCATTGTTATAGTGTGTGGTAAAGAAAGTTATGTTCGCATCGTTATAGTATATACACATATGCTGTATCACAAGTGAAAGTTTCAGGTCGTAGAATTGTGAGCAGCAAACTTCGTGAAAAGACAGAAATTCAACTTGGCTGAAAGCTTCCTAAAGAAGGAATGAAAATGATACGCATCAAACTGAAAACAATGTAATGCATTGGAGCTATTTTGTGTGTATGAAGAAGTTGAGCAGTAAATTTAAAAAAATACTGCTTTCGTTCTGTTTAATTTGTTATAATAAGTAACAAATGTAAGTTGTAAATCGAGCATCAGTTTCAGCTTAGAAAAGTCAACTGAGAAAAATGGTTCTTCTGTCCATTTTCTATTTTTACCATCATATGATGATGGATCAAAACAATTTATTGCACGCTAGATTTCAGGTCGATTGTCAATTTGACTGCAGTTTTTTCCATCATATGATAATGGAGTAAAACGTTACATCGCAGGCAGTTTACCGATTGATTGTCAATTTGACAACAGTGTTGTACAAGCTAGCCGAATTGCGTGAGTCTCCGCGTCCGCGTCAACTTTATGGCGGTCATAACAGGGAATCTCTGAGGATGTTGAGAGGCTTACTGAAAAGCTCAACTTGTGAGGGAGTTCTGTCGCCAAGATTGATTGATCATCGATCGAGGATCGCAGTTCTCATAGAGTCCTTCCCCGTTCTTTTGGATCGTCTGGAATTCTGAGAAAAGGAACTGTGCGAAAATCCACAAGTTCATTCCACTTTCTGTTCGTTACCTCGGTTGAGGGCGAAGTAATTGAGATTCGCGACTTGATCTCCAATATTTTTGAATATACGCTCGTATCATGACTACGGAGCAAGACCTGAAGGTTCACAACTGTTTCTTGGAAAACTGAATCCACTTTGATTGCATCACTTTCGTGGCAAGAATCGAGTTGAAACGAGAACTACGTTGCCGTTCAAAAACTCATTCATATCATGGTTGTTCTTATACTTAAATTTCTTGTTTTTTGTGGTTAAATTTGCGGAGATCCAACTATTATACGTTACATGGTGATGCGGGTCCTTCAATTTCTAGTATTTTTGTGGTTAAATTTGAAAAATCGAACTGTTCAACGTTGCAAATTCCCTTTTACATGCGCTATCATAATCGTGTAAAAGCAGTTTATATTTCGGTTGCTAGCTAGTCAAGTACAGAGTGAGCCAGAAGTAAATGGTCCTTTTAATTTGCTTGCTGAGTATATACACTAGGATTCCAAACTAAACTATATAAATGTTATTCTTTCAAATAAAACAATGTTTTCCTTTTATCAGCAAATTATAAGGGTGAAGTTCTTCTGGCCCACCCTGTACATGGTGTCTTTGGCTTCTTGATCCATATCACAAAGCAAGAAACTCAGCAGCGCCACGTAAAAATAAACAACGAATTTGTACAGAATAAAGAGCATTTTGATCATCACACACGGTTAGTAGTGCTGCTTAGCAAATGAGTTGATGAAATATAATTATGTTGCAATGAACATAAGTGAGATATCGCGCTGACGCTTGTGTCGCAGTCACGGGGGAATACGTGACTTCACGACAAAATTTCCTAATTACAGAGTCCTTTCGAGCAAATGCCCACTTGGTGAACATAGAGTAGAAATAAAAGAATTTACGTGAGTGTTTTCTTAGATTTACGAGGAAAATGTCTTGGAGGAGCCTTCTTTTACTTTATTCTCAAAAAATGTAATTACTATTCTCAAGAAATATAGTTATTATTCTCAAGAAACATTGTTATTATTCTCAAGAAATATACATAATTACGTGTTCGCTTAATTTGATCTTTCGTCTGTTTTAGTTCAGATTCAAAGAGCCGGAGAAAGTAATGCCAATGTGCTGGCCGCCTCTGAAATATTTCGATGTCTTATGAAATAATTCTATTTTTGTGAATGTAAGATTGAAAGCTTCAGTTCGTCGTTTTTCGTTGTCCCCCGCAGCAATTTAGGGGCGTATGTCCAGTAAGGGTAGCTTTTTGGTATCGGTTGAAAATCAAGCAAATAAATATCTAAAAAAAAAAACTTAAGATGAATTGAACTTATTTTCGCCCGAAACATTCCCGACGTTATTGATGCTCAAATGGCGAATTTTTCAACGTCAACATGGCCGTCAAATTATTTTCAACCACGTAAATTTAGAATAGACTGTGAATGAGACGAAAGGAAGATTTTAGGTAGCTCAAGGAAGTTGCAAGGCCGTATATTTTTCCATTACGAAGGCACGCTGCTGAAGCGAAGAGATTTAGAGGCGTTCATAAATCTCGGCAGTGCAATCCTGCTCATCTCTGCTGCTGCTACCGAGACCCCAGCCATTCTGTGTCGAACAAGCAACTTGTTTACCTGCAACACATTCACTTTAAACGCGTTATAAATATAACACTCTAGCGTTGAGCTGCTACCGAGACCCCAGCCATTTTTTATCGAACAAGTAACTTGTTTACTTGCAAGTTGCAACACATTCACGTTTAACGCCTTCTATATAAATCTCTCTTTAAGATTGACCTGCTACGAAGACCTCAGTAACTTATTTATTTGCAATACATGTGCTTCTAACGCGTTATAAATAAAACATAGTTGACTTCAATGTTGAATACATGCGTTGCACAATGCACATAGTCAGTTACTGCGTGCTTACATTTATGTGATCTTATGCCTATGTGTAGTCCAAGTAACATATTTACCTGCAGCACATTCACTTTTGACGTATTCTGTATAAAACATAGGTCATTTTAATGTTGACTGCATGTGAAGCACATAGTTATTGCATGCTTGTGATATCACAGGTGTCTGTGTCTACTAGAATTATTATTTTTCTTTTGATTAGCACAGCAATCTGATTAGAATCAACTTAATATTCCAAGGTAAGCCCCTCACTCCTACTAGCTGCTTTCCAACTTAAAATCGAGACACGAGAAGTTGTAACTTTCTGAAAGTGTGAGAACGTCAAGGATATCTGCCACGTACACACAACCGCCACGTACACACAACTGCCACGTACACACAACTGCCACGTACACTAATTCAGGCCATAACTGTTTAACTTGTGTTTGACTCGTGTCTGACTCGTGTTTGACTCGTGTTTGACTCGTGTT
Organism: Platorchestia sp. MABIK; assembly: GCA_014220935.1. Classification (NCBI taxonomy): domain Eukaryota; kingdom Metazoa; phylum Arthropoda; class Malacostraca; order Amphipoda; family Talitridae; genus Platorchestia; species Platorchestia sp. MABIK. The sequence goes on along the minus strand of JACJUY010000595.1, from coordinate 186,362 downwards.
TGACTCGTGTTTGACTCGTGTTTGACTCGTGTTTGACTCGTGTTTGAGCGGCTCAAGGCGATGGAGGCAGTCACTTTGCATGCCGCGCGAGGGCAGCGCTCGATCGCTGAGAACTTAAAACAATTTTGGCGAGCTGCAAAAATTGGAGTTCGAAAGAAAGTACATTGAAGCATCGATTGTGAAGTCAATCAGAATTCTGTTAAAATATTTACGACGTCAAATCGTTAGCATAAACAACAATTTAACGAACTGAACCTTGAGTTAACAACGCGTTCAAGATACTATGTAGTAATTTATTCCTCAGATAAATTATAGATACTTCGACAAAGTTACTTTGTGAGCATTAGTCCGGCGTGGGAAAAGTTTTTACCATCAAGGTAGCATGGGTGGAGAGAGTAAGGCTTATTTACGTGAAGCATGTTCTCAAATTGCCATGGTATGCTTTATGTAATTACGTAACACATTATAACACATTACGTAACACATTATGAGTTATGCTAACATAACACAACTGCCACGGTTCGACACATCAAAATGTTACCTTCTAGAGACTGACAGCCATAGAATTTGAACAACTGAGTGTTCTTTTCAGGAAAAGTGATAAGTGATTATCTTCGTATTTAACACGTGTTGAACTAGAACAATTTCGAAAGGTTGGTAAGTTTGAAAAAGAAATCTTATGTAAATTATTAAAAATAATTTACGTGGCCAATCAATCTCGTGATAGATTATTCTGTGATTGTTAACGAGAATAATAACTGAAGGTCTCCGTACATTTCAGAAACTGACTGTAATGAAGATTTTTGCGATGGGGAAGTCCCGTATGAAAAAGAGGAAGGATGTCATGTGTTGTCCCAAAGTCAAGTATAAAAGAATCAGTTATGCAGGGAGTCAAATTAGCTGCATTAAGTTTCGAATAAGTTGAAAATGTGGAAATCTCTGTTTGATTCAGTGAATGATATTCTTCACACACGTTCAAAACTAAATCATTTTGGAAATATTTGTTGTTCATATTTTATTTTCAACAGAGTTTTTATTCCTACTTTGTAGATTTATTATTTTTATTTCAAAACTCTTTCAACTGAATTCAAGCTTAAATGACTTAATTAATGCCCGAAATTTTAAAATCCTCTGGAATAAGAGCTTAGAAACAACAATTTATAAGCATCTGTTCGCAAATGTATCCCATGGCTGGGAGTGAACTAAACTTCCATGATCACATTCTAGAATTAAAAGCAAAGTTACACAACAAACTCAGCGTGTCATTCATTGTTAGATCATTCATCCCATTCACCATTACCACCAATTATTTCATCTCAACCTGACCAGTCAAAGAACCCAACCTGAACATTCACGAAATGTTCACCTCTAAATCTGTATTATGATTATTATTCTCCAATTCAAGGGATTATCCTGAGGATGTGTTTGCGGAGTCTGCCTTCTATGGTAAAATCTGATTAAAAGTGTATTGAACTTTGGACAGATCTCAGGTTCCCTCACCCAACTGAAGCAGAACAATTAACGCGTAAACTCGAGCTAAATACCTTACGTGGGACATATGCGCTGACAAAATAATCGAGTAAAAATAAATAAATATTACTTGACTGAGATAATCAAAATCAGGGTTTTTGATCGTTCGGAAATCTTTTTGATTTTGTAATTGACGCTCAGAATTTGTCTCACCGTTTAATTACGCCAGTGAATTTTACCTGCAACTGTTAGCGTTCAATTTTATCTGATGTACACTGCGTTATTTCGATCTAAATTGCGCAGATCTCAGGAAACATAGGCGAAGCTAATCTAAGAATTTACTTTTTTTCCCGCCCCCTCGTACATTTACATACCTGTATATATTCATGTATTTTTGAATACATAACGTTAAATTCTTCTCAAGAAATATTTTACTTTTTCACGCTTCCCCATATTTATTTATGTACCGCAATAAATTATTCTCAATAAGTGATGGTCTGGCCTGTCAAAAATCAATTCTTTTAAACATTATACTTTACCATTCTCGTTAGACAAAAGCTGAAAAATTCTTGCTATCATTTTATTGACTAAAGAACCATTTACCTACTTCCCACTCATCCATCAATCGAAGAAATGCCTGTACGGCCGAGGGTATTCATTCGAAAGTCAAATCTTGTGTGAAACCATTTATTGTGCTCACACAATGATCTACCAAAATAAATCACGTTTGGACGAGGTTATTTATTAGAGAATTATTTCTTGCGAGGACCTTTCTTGACCTATGCAGGAGGAAAAACTTCGTAGGCAAGAAAAACGTTTTCCAGTTTTGTTTAACTTCCAATAGGAATCTTTGACATCGTACGGAGGGAAAAAAATTCAAATTTCAGTTAACTTCCAATAGGAATCTTTGACTTCGTAAACGTAAAAAATTTCCAGTTTTGATTTAGCTTCTGTGGGCGTACATTGTGGTTCTTAACCTGGAAGGGGGGGGGGGGCGCGAGCCTCCGCAGTGAAGCCTGATTTTTTTCAGTAATGTTATGGACAAAACATAAACTTTCACAGTTGAAAATGTTTGAGGACCTATTTACAATGTTCTTTGTTGTGAGCTCTTATTTACCAGTCCATCTGCACACAATTTCCCCTGACTCTTAAGGGGGCGCGGGAGTAAAAAGGTTAAGAACTACTGACTTTGATCATCAGTCGACGTCTCGCTGGTACCTCACAGAATATCGGCCTCCGATGGATCATAATGGAGCTTTAAAACGGCGGCGAGTTTTGGCTACAGTTCCAATGTGGAGAATTTGAGCTACGAAATGTCTTCCGAAGATTGTAGGAATAGAAGCAGGCTGTTCGTTCAAGTACAAAAAATTGTGACAGACAGACGAAATGAGGAGAGAATTGGTGAAATTGTTTCACATATGAACTTCATATCGCAACTATTTTGATCTTTAGGATATTAAAAAGAGAATAAGCCGCCATAATTCCTCACAATGAATAAGAAGGTAGGGTGCTAAAAAACAAAGTTGAAATTAAAAAGTAGCAAAATAATTGATTTTATTTTTCCCCTAAGATTGCAAAGCATTAAATAATAAGAGTGCATCTTCTGTGTCTGAACTACAATGAACAAATGTCGTCAATGAACAAAAATTTTGTTCTCAAAACGTTCAACATCAGCAAGACAGAACACTTTTATCGAAAGAAAAGAATTTAAAAGACCATTTTTTATGAGCGGAAACGAACCCCTGCTGAAATATGGCTGATAAAGTTTATCACCCGGGACATTTTGCTGTCCAGAAACTTTGTGAATAGAATCACGCAATCATGTTTTTGCTTTTACATGTGATGATGCTTGGGGAAAATTCCATTACTGATACTCTAAACACATTACATAAGAGGATCATCAAAAGGTTCATCAAAAATAATTCCATATTTTCCAGGTTTTGTGCACAAATACATGGAATTTTCACAGACAGGAAACGTTTAAACTTCGTCATTCATTCCTGAACAAGCATATGTATTTAGATTTATCACGGGAGGGTTGAACAAGAACATATTCATGTACCTCTGGAGCGCTGAAACGCCGAAACAATTTTGAAACATCTAATCTAAACAGCAATGCTGAAACGCCGGAATAAGCCTCTAGTCAAGGCAGTAGTTCTGAAACGCCAGAAATAATTTCGAAAGATCTAGTCAAAACATCCTCATCCTTTTACGAGTGCAGAGCTGCTGAGGCGAAGAAGGGCGCCGCTGTACCGCAGCATCACAACACCAGCTCCCGCCTGCCACTCAGAGCAACAATGCAGAAGTGCTCAGAAATAAAGGGGTGCTGACGGCAGGCAAAAAACACCGTCACTTGCTCCTACACTTGGAAGCGGTCGCAATCTAATGAAATTCCACTTACTGACTGCCGGGAGTTCGATCGATGGAAGGTAAAGCGACCTACGCTGATGCTGCAATTGTTGTGGTTCGCTGCCGAGAGGAAGGATCGAGGAAAAGAGTTCCGACGTCGCTGTTAGAGTCTAGTAATGCACTTGCCATGCTCCTCAGCCAGCTTTTTCTCCTGGGAATCTTTGACTTCGTACGCAAGAAAAACATCTTGCAGTTTTGGTTCGTCGGCAAGAAAAATATTTTCCAGTTTTAGTTTCCTTCTTATCTGACGAAACTATCTTATCTTATCTTTCACTTCGTGGGCAAGAAAAACATCTTGCATTTTTGCTTAGCTTCTTCTAGTTTCCTGTGACAGTAGTTTATTTTGTTTTTTGATGAGTATAAAAATGTGCGTGAATATGGGTGATGAATTTCACGAAGGTAATACATGGCGTAGATAAACATGTTCTTGTTTTTGGCACCTCGGTTGCGACAGAAGCTATTCTGAGGGATTTGATGCTACATTATCAAAACACTTCCATGAAACTAAGTGAAGAAAGTAAAAAAAAAGTTTGTGAATTGTGTTTTTATGCGCAACTCGCAGTCGGCAAAAAAATTATGTAGTTTTAATTTGACCACATCCTTTTCTTTAAAAGTCACTCTAACAGTTCCTGACCGTTTTCGTCAGATCACTAAAGCAGTTCCTGACCGTTTTCGTCAGATCACTTTAGCAGTTCCTGGCCGTTTCGTCAGATCACTTTAGCAGTTCCTGACCGTTTTCGTCAGATCACTTGAACAGTTCCTGACCGTTTTCGTCAGATCACTTGAACAGTTCCTGACCGTTTTCGTCAGATCACTTTAGCAGTTCCTGGCCGTTTTCGTCAGATCACTTGAACAGTTCCTGACCGTTTTCGTCAGATCACTGCAAATTGACAACTTTCAAGTTCACCTGCAGAAGTTATGACCCCGGGAAGTCGACTGCTACTTTCGCAGAGATCTTGCAGCTAACATCCTGCTCTACAGCGGACCCGGAGCAGTTCAACTTCAGGATATCAAACGGAAACTTCGCCAACTTTCGCGAGCACATGCATAAGTCTCGGCTCTATTTCAAATAAAACAGCATTCGATGTTCTCATGCAGTGAGGAAGAGGCTGGGAACTTACGGCTACTCTCAACGGACCACAATTATTGAAATACTGAATGCATTTGGAAAAATTGATTCAAAGCGAATTTGTAAAGGACATTTTATTCGAAATATTTTTCTCTCTTTAATATATTGAAGGAAAATTTCAATTTTCTTTTGATAGTATGAACGTCACAGACGGCTCTAGAATCGCCGGAAAAATATTGTTACGCATATAAGTAATCTTGGTCACTTACCACCGACTTTGTTAGCGCTATTGCTGTGTTGAGGACCGACTTCCATTGATCATAACCCTGTCTAACTTTTTCGCCGCCTGCATGCATGTTTTTCGTCGCCCAAGTAATTAAATCGCTTGGACGGTGAAAAACATGCATGCTCCGACGAAAAAGTTAGACTGGGTAACGTACTAAACATTTTCCCAAAATTGGGTAAGTTAAAGTTTCTCGATTAGGCTAGCCAAAGTCGACTTGTTAGCAAACATTCCATTCATAAATGCGGGGATGTCACAAAAAATTTCCATAAAATCATATCAATAGGTAACTTAAAAGTTTCTCAATTAGACGAGCCAAATTTGACGTGCTAGAAAATTTTCCATTCATTGTTACAGATGTTACAAAATTTTTCATTAAATAAATCGATGACTTTAAGAGATAAAAAGAAGAACCAATATAAAAGGGAACATTTTTTTGATAACAAACGTTTCGGAATCTCCGATTCCATCATCAGTGCTGTAAAACAGAATAAAAATCGATAATGAACAAAT
>JACJUY010000595.1:146357-180310 GCA_014220935.1 Platorchestia sp. MABIK | reverse complement strand
TCAATGTAGGTATATTGATATTATATTATAACTTTTTCGCCATTTGTTCATTATCGATTTTTATTCTGTTTTACAGCACTGATGATGGAATCGGAGATTCCGAAACGTTTGTTATAAAAAAAATGTTCCCTTTCATATTGGTTCTTCTTTTTATCTTGCGAATTAGATTTCCTAAAAATCGCCCTTTTAATTCTATCGATGACTTTAAGTTTCAGCAAAACAGCAAAATGACAGACAAAATATTTTCCAGTTGCACGCCTCAAGAAAAATGAGGCATGCAAATAATTCAATTTACACTCCTTCTCCCAAGAATTAAGCCCAGCTAAAGCACAAAAGCTAAATTGGATTTCATATTTAGCAGCAAACGAGTCGATTTATCAATGAGAATTCAATTAACTTGCAGCGCGTAATTTTCGAGCAAATTAGGAGCCCGTGAGGGATGAGAGAGGAGGCAGGGAGATCGTTTGTCATGAGTGGGCACACGTCCAGCCAATTGATCATTCTCTTCAATATCACCTTACATGCTTCGCACTTCTCAAAATGGGGATACAATTCTTTCATTCGGAATTTTTGCTCAGTTCTCTCGCTCTGGATGACTTACTCCCAATATATTGTACTTATTTGTGAGCTGTGCGCTGTTTTACTCCGTGTTTGGTAGAAATAAATTAACAGTTACCACGAGGAATCGAACCCGTGAGTTGGACACATAGTGGTCGGCGGCGCCTTTACCCTCTCGACCACCGCAACTCCACCGCAATTGGAGGTTCTCGCGCAGCGAGAATTGTAACTTTAATGCAATAACATTTCCTTCAACGTTCGGTGTAGGTAGAAACACAGCTCGCTTTTGGCGTAAGCAGGAAATATTTCTAGCTATTTGTAGCAATAGTTCGCATAACGTAGAAGTAAAATTGTTTGAGGTGAACATTAACTGGTCACGCATCATGTCGCCGCTCACCACAGAAAGAAAGAAAAAAAGAAGGAAAGAAAGAAAAAAAAGCCGTTTGTTTCGTAAAAAGTTGACTCAGGAAATATTTTACAACACATTGGATTTTAAAATTTAAAAAAAGCTTGGCGTAGGTTAGTGCGAATTCCATACTCTACGCAGGCGCAAGTCTTTCTAGGTACCAATTGATTTACTTGCTCAACGCATGCTCAGTTCATCGAGCTGATCTTGCACGCGCTATTTGTAAACAGTAAATGCTTTCATGCATTTAAGCTGGCAGGTTGAGTCCAGTGGGCGTCAGAGAACGCTAGTTAGTGCCGCCAATTATAGGTCAGAGTTTTTAAAGCTGCTTCAAAGTCTAGGCTCATATCAAAACATTCATCCATTGTTTTCCAGTCAGAGCTTTGTCTATTTTCAGCACACAGTGTAATCATTTATCAGACATGATCTTCATTGCTACACATACATCTGATATTCATTAACTTCTTTTATCACCTTTGACTGAGCGAGCGAGGCCATTAATTTACCTTCCATCGAGGAGCGCAACTTTAGCCATTACCGGCCCTCGAAGTTGTTACAGTCGTAATTGCTTCTATTGGAATAGTCTCCAATAGCAGAAAAGTCAGATGAATAAGGTGACCGGGCAGGCTGCGCTGCCAAATGATGTGTCGTGCCAAATTGGGTTGCAGCTCAATTTTGGCGGCTGATAAGCCTTAGTGTCGACTTCGGATATAAAGTCCTGAGAAACGGCTGCAACGGCAGGTTTTGATGTGTGGCGTGCCAGCCGTGGAGTTTTCTCCAGGGAAGGTTGAGACTGATCACCACAAGCTCTCTTTCTCTGAAAATGTCATTAATTCGTTCATAAAAGTAATTTCTCGTTGGTGTGCATATGTCAATGATGGTAAGTTTATTTGTAGTTCAATACAGCAGTTAATTTTATGAGCTGTTGAAACTTCAAACTGCAGTAAACTGATTGTCAAAAAGGGATTTTTTGAATGTTTGAGATTGAGCGGAATTTTACTAAGTCAAAGCATCAAAGCTTCGAGCGTCCATGAAATCGTATGTACCTCAATAAAGTAATACTTTATGGCTGTATATTCGCAGAGAATTTTTCAGTTTAAGTTCAACCAGCCTCCTGATGGGAAGACATTACCAACTGTTACATTACATCTCGTTTAGTGTAAGCCTAAAGGCCGATGATTACATGCCTCGTCTTCTCCCGTTGATGCTCTCGTAGGAATGTATTTGTATAGGTCCAGTGTGTGAATTGAATCTCGGGAAAATTTAACTTGAACGCCGGAACTGAACCCCATTTCTTTATGTTCAGCGAAGCGCTACGTTGCGTTTATGTTCACTTCATATTTCATTTCATATTTCGTTTCATATTTCATTTCATATATCGTTTCATATTTCATTTCATATTTCATTTCATATTTCATTTCACATTTCATTTCATATTTCATTTCATATATCATTTCATATTTCATTTCATATTTCATATCAAATTTCATTTCAAACTTCATTCCATATTTCATTTCATATTTCATTTCGTATTTCATTTCATGTTTCATTTCATATTTCATTTCATATTTCATTTCATATTTCATTTCATATTTCATTTCATATTTCATTTCATATTTCATTTCATATTTCATTTCATATTTCATTTCACATTCCATTTCATATTTCATTTCATATTTCCTTTCATATTTCATTTCATATTTCATTTCATATTTCATTTCACATTCCATTTCATATTTCATTTCATATTTCATTTCATATTTCATTTCATATTTCATTTCATATTTCATTTCATATTTCATTTCATATTTCATTTCATATATCATTTCATATTTCATTTCATATTTCATTTCATATTTCATTTCATATTTCATTTCATATTTCATTTCATATTTCATTTCACATTCCATTTCATATTTCATTTCATGTTTCATTTCATATTTCCTTGCTGGAGCTCAATTCGACCCAATTATATAATTTCATTTATAATTTCAGCATTGAATTTTAATTTCATTTCAAAACGATCAATGAATGAATAAGGTGTTAAGGATACATATTCTGAGTAGGCTGTGTTAAATTCTGGATTATCTTTGCTGAACATGTAGCAATTTTTTTCATAATGTCGTATTTTTCAACGAAAGTGTTGTACTTCTTGAACACCTGTACGGTTGAGTGTGACGCTGGAATATTAGCGTAGTTGTATCTGGAGATATAATGATCCTTGTCATTAAATCAATCAAACAAAAAGTAATGGATAAACATCGTAAGTACGTTGAACATCTAAGGAATAGAAACTGTTGTTTTCAACTTATCTTTGCTTAAGAGTCACATCAAAATTACGTTTGACGTCAAACAACAACTGCAGTTAAAGTTGCTATTCATCTCCTGTACTGCAATAACCTAAAGTACGCTCAAATAAAAACAATAAAAATGGTAATAATAATATCCTGCGATGCTGAAATAATTCTATGAGCCACCACTCCCCTTAAGTTGGAGCTCCTTACATGCGCTTCCTTCCTCAACGTTTCCACAATTCATTACTTTTTATGTCGTAGTCTCATCCCGTCTCACATTACACCAGCTCCCTCTCCAGTTCCATTCCTCAGGAGCTACCGCCTTCGTAACTTCATGTCCATTCTCTAATGTCTGCATTAGCGGTGAGCTTCGTTCTGTCTTGTTTTTATGCGTCTAGGAGCATTTCCCTGCTAATGTCTGTCTGTACGTATGTTTCGGTTTCTAGCGTCCATGCTTCCTTATCTTGGCTTTTTATTTCTACTAAATTATTATTGTCATTAATATTTTCACTACTTATATTATTTCAATTACTTCTATTATTTCTACTGCTTCAGTTATTTCTTTTACTTCTATTATTTCTGTTACTTCTATTATTTCTATTATTTCTATTTCTTCTATTACTTATATCACATCTTGCAGAACGTTCTGTTGCTTTCGTTCACTCGTCACGGGATCACCGGCGTTGACCTGATTTTCTTACCATTTTTGCTGTTGGCTTCTCAGTCCTTGTTTGCTTGTATGCTCCTACCTCCGCTGATTCCATTTTGTGAGAAGTAAATATGTCAAAAAATAAGTAAATATGTGCAAATAGTGAGCGGGCAAACGCATAATTAAGTTTTAAAAATCTCTTGGATGTTCTACACAATTGAGTTGCTTCGAATTCTTTAATGCGAGTGAGTATAACTGCGGGATGAAGTAAGTGCCGATGAGTATAACTGCGGGAAAAAGTGAATGCCGATGAGTATAACTGCGGGATGAAGTAAATGCCGATGAGTATAACTGCGGGATAAAGTAAATGCCAATGAGTATAACTGCGGGATGAAGTAAGTGCCGATGAGTATAACTGCGGGAAAAAGTAAATGCCGATGAGTATAACTGCGGGATGAAGTAAATGCCGATGAGTATAACTGCGGGAAAAAGTCAATGCCGATGAGTATAACTGCGGGATAAAGTAAATGCCGATGAGTATAACTGCGGGATAAAGTCAATGCCGATGAGTATAACTGCGGGATGAAGTAAATGCCGATGAGTATAACTGCGGGATGAAGTAAATGTCGATGAGTATAACTGCGGGATAAAGTGCGTAAAATACACCACTTACGATGACGCTATCGTTTTTAACAAGGTGGAATTTTCCACAACCTAAAGAGGAAGTGCATCAGGAAACTTATGCATAAACTCAAAAATACTCAACACTAGATCTTTCTGTGTCTGCTAGCTTTGAGTGATGACTTGCGTTTTTTTTCGTAATAACCTCCTCAAATTTACCCTGTGGCATTCTTGTAAGTTCATCATATCTCCAACACGTCAAATGTAGCATTCTTAAAGGCTTAATATTTCTTTGTAAGAATTCATTCCAATATCTGACGGCGAACTGAGTTTTCCTTTCATATGAAATTTTTATTCTGCTTTCAGAGCAACAGAGAAGCCAGCCACTTTGAATTTTTTACGCTATGTTGTTGTTGTTGTTGTTGAACTTCATCATTTTCTAAAGCACTGTGCGAAATGAACATTTAAAAAAGCTTTCGATTTAAAAAGGTTGTTATATTTTTTACCCAATTCATATTTCCTGGTCTTTCGTGGTCGCTTTCATTTGAAATTTGCTTCGACCTTTGTGTCTAGCAATGAATTACATCTCTTTACTTCATTAGTAAATATCTCCAAACGTTGTATACCCATTACCAAATTTTCCTTTTCATAGCCTGATGCGCAAAAGCTCATCCGCTATTTCTGGTTCATAATCGATCATTTCAGTGCACCTACTGTATTTTCAGAGCATTACTCATCAATCACCACTGCAAAAACTCTCAATCTCACTCTCACTAAAATTTGTTTTCTTTGAGCCTATCAAAACCCTTCAGGTGTCCGCAAGCAGCACTCAGCGAAACACACGTACTATTGCGTGCACAGTACAATATTCAGGCTTCATTGTTGAACAAGTGCAGTAGAAAGCTCCTAATGACATTCCTAAGAGGCACTGGCCGCTACGTGACAAGGGGCAAAAGCGGGCAAAAGGCGAGCCTTGAGACAGAAGTAAGTCGGCATAACGTGACGAGCATTGCAAGTGGAGAGGCAGGAGTGACTGGCGCGCGGGCGGCAAGATTGTGTCTAGGAATTCTATCACCGTCTTCAAAGGCGATTTATCGGCCAGCAAAGTAGTTCAGCTTCTTTTCTGAAAGTATTTCAAGGTCCGCTTCAAATAATCCAAAGTGTAATTCGTGTTCTTATATATTAAAATAAATTAGTCCAGATGCGGAATTTATTGCATAAGCGTTGTCGAATGCCTGAAAGTTTTCGAGGTGTAAAAGTTTCTAGATAAAATGTCTGCCAATGGCAAGAAAATATTGATCATCTTTCACTCTGCTGTTTAGCGGTTTATTAAAGATGAGTTTTTAAAACAATGCTATAAAAAAATTAGCCCAATGAGCTAATTATCAGTCTTGAAGCAACTGTACGTTACTGAAATAATTGCGAGCACAAATCACGGATAATTAACCAACAGTGCCTCACGCTATTCAGTGTCTCGTGAAAGTTTTGTGGAAATTAAGCGAATCTTCGTTTCACGTTGCTGTAATTGTCCAGTGATCGTAACTTCTGTCCGCAGGAGTTACTGCGTTCACTTAACTTTTGCGCTAAAGTTACCCTCTTGGTTTCTGTCCTGCCCTAGTTTGATTCGAGTTCAAACTCGTCCAAGTATTTTTATGTTCAATTTTTGTCTTGAGTGCAGTTACTCTTCCTCAGGTACTGCTATAGCGTGAGATCTACCGCACTATAGCATGAGATCTACCTCTAGCTAGTACTATTGCGTGAGGTCTACCGCACTGTAGCATGAGATCTACCACTAGCTAGTACTATAGCGTGAGGTCTACCGCACTGTAGCATGAGATCTACCACTAGCTAATACTATAGCGTGAGGTCTACCGCACTGTAGCATGAGATCTACCACTAGCTAGTACTATAGCGTGAGGTCTACCGCACTATAGCATGAGATCTACCTCTAGCTATTACTATAGCGTGAGGTCTACCGCACTGTAGCATGAGATCTACCTCTAGCACGTACTATAGCGTGAGGTCTACCGCACTATAGCATGAGATCTACCTCTAGCTAGTACTATAGCGTGAGGTCTACTGCACTATAGCATGAGATCTACCTCTAGCTAGTACTATAGCGTGAGGTCTACCACATCATAGCATGAGGTCTACCTCTAGCTAGTTCTATAGCGTGAGGTCTGCCACACTATAGCATGAGATCTACCTCTAGCCAGTACTATAGCGTGAGGTCTACCACACTATAGCATGAGATCTACCTCTAGCTAGTACTATAGCGTGAGGTCTACCACACTATAGCATGAGATCTACCTCTAGCTAGTACTATAGCGTGAGGTCTGCCACACTATAGCATGAGATCTACCTCTAGCCAGTACTATAGCGTGAGGTCTACCACACTATGGCATGAGATCTACCTCTAGCTAGTACTATAACGTGAGGTTAAGTTAGGTTACTAATGGATGTCACTTATTTCCATGCATTTGATTTAGCGATAAGCACTCAAGTTTTACATCTCAAACTGCACCTCGGTAGATGATATATGGCGGTCGACCATGTGAATTTTTACTTCATAGGAGCACCCTCTCCCTCAATTCCGTAGTTCTCAAATTTCGGAATATTGGAAGCAAATAATTCTCCAACGCAGAGTGTAAGCAAATTTTTTCTCGGCCGGAATTGTGAGTTGGAGCGTACGGTATCGCATTGCAGGAGTATGAGGAACTATAAACAAACATCGGCATCTAAGGAAGCTTTATTTCTAATCAAGCTTGATACATACCACCTTGTACATTGGTGATATGTATCACCCAAAGGAGAGAGTCGCCACACAGCTCCGGGATTCGAACGCTCGACAGTTTCACGGAAGGGCGGGTTCTTTAACCTCGCGGCTACGACGAGCAGGCTTGTTGTGGAGCAGCTTGGCACTAAATAAGGCGAGTGGCTGCAAGTAATGAGAATAACTTCGGAACAACGACTGTAATGTTTAGCAGCTGGATTCTCTCGCTGACTTCTCTTAAATTCTTGGCCTTGAGTTTTGAGAGCACATTTTCTCTCTAGATCTATATCTTGAGAGAAATGTTTGCTGATCAGAAATAGTTGTTCCAATATTTTATCTGAACCAATTCAGACTCAACACGTTTCTTGTGATAGGAACCACCGGTGGTCACTGAGGGGATTCTCATAGTACTACAGACCGACCTATAGTCACTAATTCAATTTTCATTTGTACTCAATGAAAGCTAAATGAAGTCACAATCCAGTTAATGTTTGTATTTTCAAAATCATTTCCTGTAATTAACTTCATATTGGAAGTACATATTGAACTTCAGTTTAATTAACCCGTCGCAGTTAACGTGTTAAGAAATTATAAAATTGCTGTTCATACTATACTTGATCAGTGAAAATTGATTGCAAAATGCTGTCAAAATAATAAAATAAGTTCTCCTAACCTCATGAATTTGCTTTCTACGACTTTCTAAACAGTAGTGCAGTGAGAAATGCATCACGTTTATCTTCAGCACAACTTCGCATGTTTCTAAACGCCTTCCCATTCGTTTATTGACAATCTGTGCTGAGATTATACGCCAAAACTCGGTTAGCTTCGAGCCCGGCCAGTTTGCCAGGGCATTCCACGAAGACTTTAAAAAATAATAGTCATCGGCGAGAGAAAATTAAGCGTCAATTTGCGTTGCTGTGCAGCAGCGCAAAGTTCAAACTGAAATTTGCCTTCGCTGCTTTCGCTGCGAAGGTAAAATAGAATCCAATTGCATTTGTGGAGGACTTCTGCGGCTTTGTAATGGGGCGGACGAGGCAGAACGTGCACGGGTTGTCCTTTGGGGTGTTGACTTCGTGACAGCGGCGCCTTGTTTTATCTGCGCCGCTTGTTGCAAGGGGAGCAATGGTGGTAACGTGCAGCGAAAATTGTAACGCAAAGCCAGAATTGTAACGCAAAGCGAGAATTGTAACGCGGAGCAAGAATGAGTGTGGAATAAGGTTTGGGAAATGTATTAAATTAGGTGTTATGTTTCTGAATTCTATCGCAAATTGTTCAATTATGCTGATAAGTTTTTTCTGGACGACTATTCTTTTCACTTAAACGTCTGGAATTTTGATTGTCGAAAGAATTAACGAAGAAGCTTTAAAAAATATTTTTTATGATGGTACAAAACACAGATCACAAGACTGCGTTTCCACAACCTTCTCAAGAAATGAAATTAAGCAAAAAGTGTTCGAAAATTTTGCCCTCGCTCAACTCGAAGTGATTTCAACATCTTCAATTCTGTATGTATATCATGGTTCAAAAACATTTCCCTAATGACAAGTTTGAGCTACAAGACTAAAAAGTAACTTAATTTTTTTGGCATGAAAGAAATTTGTAACGTGAATTTGAAGCGAACACTAATGAACAATGCATAAATTGTTCTCAAAAAATGAACATCACTACGAGAAACTTGATTAACAATTTACGCAACTGTTTTAAAGGAGGTAGAATCTATGCTTGAATTCGCGTCAGAGCATTTGTAATAAGTGTTTTGTATACGATCATTGATCGGTGCATAAAATTGAATTCAAAATAAAAAATCATAGAAATTTTTCATCACTTAAACGCGAGCGTTGAGCTTAGTTTGAGAAAAAAACTCAGACGGTTCAGGTTTGTGAAGTAATTGCCGAAAGGGTATTCTGATTTTGTATTCCTTGGTGTATAATTTATTTCTCAATGACAGCAGTATGATCTGTTGTTTGTGTGGTCTGTTGTTTGTGTGGTCTGTTGTTTGTGTGGTCTGTTGTTTGTGTGGTCTGTTGTTTGTGTGATCTGTTGTTTGTGTGATCTGTTGTTTGTGTGGTCTGTTGTTTTACGTCTCTCAACTTGGGTGCAGGTGAGGGCAATACCAGTGGTGCTCATCGTGCACAAGCTGATGACTTCTGTTGTTTCTTTTCTACGCGTTGGAATCACCGAGCTATAGAAATCAGTCTTTTGCTTTCAGTATAAAAGTCATGTTATAAATTGTGTTCGTGCAATTGTGCGTCTCTCTGTACGTAGCTCAATTTAATAAACTCCGCTACCAGAAACTGTCCTGCGTTCTAATTTACAGAGCAAATTTCGAATTGTTACATTTCGTGTTCTAGGTTTAGAGTACTGAAATTCATGTCTTTATATTTAATTCCTATAATTATTGTAGGATTTAACATATTTACCGCGACTGTAATTAGTCTGATTACAGCTAATCCTAGCAATTAATTAATAACTACTTAGGCTGAACTCTCTAGCCCTGCAATATTTTCTGCACGACTAGGCTTTCACCCAATATCTAATTCTCGCGTCGCTATTCTTAAATTGCTCACGCGGTCTTTCTGACCCGTCAAATTTTGCGGCGTGAGTTAAATTTACATTAAACTAATATTCTAATCCACAAATTTATGAGCAGTCGTTATCGACTCTATTTTCTTATTACTAAATATTTGTTTTCCCGTGACAGAGATCTTGGCACGGTGCTGGAGGGGCGCTATGGGCGGGCTGGTGTCCCAGCTCTCCCGTCTTCCAGCCCATTCGCGGGATGGAAAACCAGTCATTCATTCATTTATTTATTCAATGAAATCAATTAACCTCAAGTTTGGACTCTTTCCTATCCCTGCTTCAGTGCCATGCTTCGTTTTTGTCAGCACGAACCAGTTCATATTTTCTATTTTCAAAATTACTTATTCCTACTGACTTTAAATTTGAGTTGAACATTGAATTAACAAATGCCTGTTAAAGTGCTAATCTGAACGCTAAACTGAAATTTCCATTTTGGTGTTTGCCTTTGTCTAATGAAAGTCTTTGTTTCCGATTAATTTGTGTAGCCTCAGACAACTTTACAAGCATTTGAGTTAGAACTACTCACACCAAACATTTTATTTCAAGACGAACTTTACGTTTTCTCTTTTCTTACACAAAATAGCTAGCTCATACAGAGATCCTCGGGCACCAGACAACTTCCTACGCATTTGAGGCAGAAATACACTGAATGTTTTATTTCACGTGGAACTTAACGTTTTCTCTGTCATTTTCCCTCTTCTTACAGAAAATAGCGAGCTCATACAGAGATCCTCGGCTACCCTCAAGTGCTAGGAAAACGAAGTAAAAACCGGCATTTTTTGCCCCAATTCATCCAGGCTGGAGTGAGGGCAGGCGCGCCGGAGTCGACAAAGCTGACTTTGAAGCTCAGCCTCTGTGCTAATTGCCAAACTCAGACAATAAAGAGAGCAAACTGGACTTCCTAAATCGCTAATGTCAAAAGTGTAAAAGGGATGACTTTCGTAATTTGGGGCGCTGCTTATTTCATTTATACGGATGGTCTCAGAAGATAAGTTTATTACGCGGAGCATCCGAGCTCTGCTACTCTCGCTGCTCAGGGGCGCGCAATGAGCTAATTTACTCTGTTTATTTAGGCGAATTATTTAGCATTTATTTATAACTGAGCAGTCGAGCGTTGCAGCTTTAGGTATTCTGCGGGGTGAGAAAATGGCAATACACTCTAAATTTGCGATGCAGAGGCCAAGTTTTTCAACTAATTCAGATCAACAAATCAAAGATACACGTGCCGAAATGCATTTTTGTTTAAATCAACGTACTGGTGAGAAAACGGCAATAAACTGTGAATTTGTAACAGAGACCAATATTTCAACTTATTCGGTTCAACAAATCAAACACACGAGCCGAAATGTGTTTTTTTTTATTTAAGTCAACGGATTGGCATTGTAGACGCTCTTTCGGTCGCCAGTTAATTACCCTGACTCTGGTAAGCCGTACAAGTGCTGCTCGAGAGCAGCTTTGTAGTCAGACCCACGGAAAAAAATCCCTGAAATTCACATTTTCCATTTTTGCTCGTAAAGTCGACATGCACCGCGTGATTTGCTCTAAAACTGAAAATTTCACTACGACCGCGAGAAAATATCGTGTGATGTACGCACACATCATCATTTAGAAATGATGAACATATAAAGACACTCAAGCAAACGATGGTGCCGTCAACCACGCGAGTGGCAAAGGAATAGGTTTGGCAGGCTTCCAGACGCCCGCTAATTGGAATAGATCCGTGAATGAGCTCCCCGATTTGCCCCTGGAGTGATAAGCTAAGGTTTCATCAGCAGGTAATTCCTGCTAAGCATTTCCCTAGCGTATTTACCGCTCAGCGCTGGTTATCGCATCACTGAGAGTTTTCCAAAGGACGAAAAGAAGGCAAAAAAAGATGGCGATGAAGAAGAAGTCTGTTTACGCTGTCTAACGTTAGCCCTGAGCTTCTCTTCTGAGATCTTTCGTCGTGTTGACCTGACTCGAGTATCTCGTGAAGAGTAACAATGAGTATTAAAAATAATTAGAGGAGGAAACGCAATGATGATTCAGGTCACGGATACCTCGTTAAGAATTTTTTTTCGCTAAAATCTTAAAGATTGGAAATTTTTGGGTCGAAATTTAATCACTCAGCCTCGAGCAGCAATAATGATTAGGTGCGTGGGAACACTGGAAGTTGTGGTCCGATATGCGGATCAGGTCTTAAAAATTTGACCGCAACGTGCGCCACCGGTGGCCACGGAGGGATTTTCATAATGCTACTGACCGACGAGTAGTCACAAACTCAAATATCATAATTACTAAATCAAAGCTAAATGAAGGCATGATTCAGTCGATGTTAGCTCTTTTCAAAATTGCCTACTACAATTGACTTTAAATTTAAAGTATAAATGAAAGTGCCAAGATAAACGTCTTAAATCTTATTATTTATTTAGGAAAGTCATTGAATAAAAAATTTCTGAACGTTTCGACCTCCAGGGTCATTATCAACCTGAAAACAAGTAGAAAAAACTAGTCAAAACTCAAAATTACACCAATCACGAAAGAAGAAAGCAAAAACAAACAAACAAAAAAAACATGAAATGAACTAAATTAAAATGTTCAGTATTAAAATTACGTTAGTAGTAGAGGAAAGGCAGATTGCGTATCATTTAAAACAGGTTTTTCTTTCAAAATGTGGAGAGATTCTAAAATGCGGAGGTTTATTTGGTTTGATGCAGTGGAAACTACTCTAAAATCACCTAATCTAACAGGAATGTCACACTTCTCTGCATGAGAGCGGACTGAGGAGCGGGAAGGTGTGGAAAGTAACTTATTAGTTCTGAAACTTCTGCCGGCATGCTCTGCAACACGAATACTAAGGGCTCGAGTGGTCGAGCCCACGTACTCAGACGCACACTGTGCGCAACTAAATTTGTAAATCACGGATGAGAGCATACCTTTAGCAAGAAGGAGTTTTAGAACTAATCAGTTACTTTCCACACCTTCCCACTCCTCAGTCCGCTCTCATGCAGAGAAGTGTGACATTCCTGTTAGATTAGGTGATTTTAGAGTAATTTCCACTGCATCAAACCAAATAAACCTCAGCATTTTAGAATCTCTCCACATTTTGAAAGAAAAACCTGTTTTAAATGATACGCAATCTGCCTTTCCTCTACTACTAACGTAATTTTAATACTGAACATTTTAATTTAGTTCCTTTCATGTTGTTTTTTGTTTGTTTGTTTTTGCTTTCTTCTTTCGTGATTGGTGTAATTTTGAGTTTTGACTAGTTTTTTCTACTTGTTTTCAGGTTGATAATGACCCTGGAGGTCGAAACGTTCAGAAATTTTTTCTGCAATGACTTTCCTAAATAAATAATGAGATTTAAGACGTGTCTCTTGGCACTTTTATTTATAATTCGAATATGCAGAAAGCAAACCACTTACATATATCCATAACTTTAAATTTAAGTCGAACATTGAATTTCAGTTTAACAAATTGAGGTCGAAGTCTTAAACTCTAATCTAAATGAAATTTAGTAATAAATAAATGCACTAACTAGTCCTGAACGAAGTCCGTACTGTAGAATTATTCTATGCACACACGCTGAAATAATGAAGTAAGATCGAATGATGACAGCAGAGTACGTGTTTTGCGCTTCGCCAGCACAAGAACTGGGCACAACTTTTACCAATTTTAGTTGGAGTAATCGCACTCTTATCAGGGAACTTCCTCGCTTCTTTTCCTCCATCGATCTTGGCGACTTTTTCCCGTGGAAAGAAGTTGCAACGAAACAATAACTTTACGCTGCAGCCCTGGCACCGAGAGGAGCCGCTGGGTCGCGCCAAAAGCGGCGTACCACAAAAATGACGTCGGCCAGAAACAGCGGTTTGTAAAAATGGCTTTCGCTCAAAATGACTGCATAGGAAAAATATGCGCTGGCCTAAAATAATGCGTTGAAAATACTTCAGGGCACAAATTAGGCGGGACTAAAAGTTAAGTTGCGTAAAATCAGCGTAAGGTGAACAAATTGCTGTGAAATGGGCGTTGGCAAGAAGAGACTAAGCAAAATGGGCACATGCCGAGGTATTGTTTCTAGGGCGTCAGAACCAGTGGTTCTTACGTAATAAAAAAGTTCCTAAATTAAACAAGTACGTAAGATGCCAAGCATTTCGTAATTAGGTCATCATTACTCGTAGAATGCTACTTTAGCTGGGTTTTCGTTTTGAAAGTTTTAGATTAGATGTAAAGTTATGACCAGACCACGACACTGCCAAAGTGAGAGCGAAACCGATTTGAGCGCGACACAATTCCTGGCGGGACCTCGGCTTCTTGCAGTCGGCCACCTCATCTCAGTTACTGCAGAAAGACTTTCAAAAAAGCGCCTCCTCGCCGCCGGCAAAACGCTTGGCAAGAAGTGTTCCTTCCGAACACGAACAGAAATGGGCCGAGTGATGGGCGGCTGTGGTGCGTGACAGGGAGAGTTCACTTCCCATGTACTTTGTACGCTTATTTCGGACGCTACTTTTTGCTGCAGACTTTACGCTTCAAACATAGAACGGCTTTTGTGTTGTTTGACGTGGGTGAAATTTCAAAGAGAATGTGTTTCGATTGTGAACATTTAAGGCTTCAAATATAAAACTGTTTTTGTGTTGTTTGACGTGGATGATATATCAAAGAGAATGTGTTTCGATTGTGAACATTTAAGGCTTCAAATACAAAACTGTTTTTGTGTTGTTTGACGTCGAAGAAGTATCAAGAGAATATATTTTGATTGTGGAGAGTTAACGCTTCATGTATAAAGCTGCTGTTGTGTTCTTTGACGTGGGTAAAATGTTCAAGAGAATATATTTTGATTGTGAACACTTAAGGCTTCAAAAACAAAACTGCTTTTGAGTTTTGACTGCTGGTCTGACGGGCAGTTGAACGGAGTTCTAACGGACTTTGACGATTGCACTCAATAATTACGCTGAAAAAACACGATCTTCAGAGTAAACAAGATCTTCTCAGTAAGTTCGTCAAATAACATTTGATAAAATATTATCAAATATTATTTCATGTTTGAATAATATTTGATATCAAGGTAAATGACGATGAGCTCACAACTCAGCTCCGTGCATGTAAGTGTTTTGCAACAATTGGATCAGAACACTTTCAATTTGGCATTTGGGAGATGTGATTGAAACGATGTCTTCCCGAACAGCACCCGAAGCTTTTCCTTTTAAATTCAATTTTCATTCGAATTAGTAGAAAATTAGCAGTAACTTCCAATACGTCAAAACAGGAGAAAGAGAATGAAAAGTTAAGCTTACAAGGGCTTAATGCCTCGTTTTTTGCGAACGGTCAAGAGACAAAGAATTCTAAACGAAATCCAGTCCCAGAACTTTTTGGTATTATTTTTTGACTTATACAAGTTTCATAATGTTCGCTTCCTCAGGTGCGTAACTTCGTAATTTTTAAGTGAAAAGAACTCGCAGAGCGTAAGCGTATCGTCGATGTCGCCCTCGAGAAAGATCGCGCAAACATGAGCGGTGCTAGGAAGGGACACGGAATTTGATGTCAGAACCCTGGTTCATTTCACGCTTCTATTAACACTACAACCCAACAACTTACAGCACCAATAATAGAGTCGATATTATTTTACTTTCTACAATTCCTGAGACCTTCAATGTAAAAAAACTTTAATTTTATCGTAGACTTGAATGGCAACGAGTATTGCTAACAGCTTTTTACGTCCGCGTACGTCACAACTCAGCTTCACAACCGTCGATGTTTCATGTGTCAGAATGTGCAAATGACCGTGTCTGAACTGATACAAATGATGTTCAACGAATTTTTCACTAGATTTAAAACATTTTTGACGCGTTGTTTAATGTTGCGAGCATAGAACATTCGCTCCTCACCTCCACACAGAAACAAACGGTCTGAGGGCTTCAGGATAATTAATTCCATTTGTACAGAGCCCGGGAATGCAAGCTCAATGTTTGAGCGAGTTCAAACATGATGCGTGTTATGACTCTACGGTAAAAATTCTCCTCATTTCCTTTTCAGGTTTACCTTCGAATACCCTAGAAGGGAGGATGGCTTTTGTGGCCATTAAACGCATCTGAAAAATTGTAATATCCAAACCAGCGGAGTTGAAGAACTTGAAATGCATTTTTCAGCCCCGAAGTTCACTGATAGGCCCATTTTTTGAGGAAGAAACTGTTCAAAGAAGACTTGGACTTTTTTAATATCAGCAAACGAAAATTGGGCGCCATGTGCGCCGGGGTGGGCTTCGCAACGGCACAAGTTTGTTCCACATTGTCTTAAATATGCATTTTGTTTTAATAAAGTAAGCTAAGTAAAAACCGCGCCTGGCCTGAAAAGCCTTCGGACAGCCAACTGATTTGCATTAATTGCGAGTTTTTCAGTATATATCTTTTTCTTTGATGCTGGGTAGAATTGGAGTCGCTGGGCTTACAGTCCACTAGAAATGACGTCAGAAATGCGTTGTTTTTGTTGTTCTTGTAGAATTCAAGCTGCTGAAGTTACAAATTACTAAAACTGGTCTCAGAAATGCCTTGCTTTTGTAGTTCTTTCTACAAGCGGAACCGCAAGGGAATCGGTGTTGGTTTTTTTTTCTTCGGCCGCAAAAAAAAAATCGAAAGAGTTTGGGCTTGTTGCAGGCAACAAAAGGAAATTAATGCATTCATTTCATGTAATTTATGTGGGACTAAAGCAGGCTTTTGACAGCGTCACACTGAAGATAATTCTCAGCTTCTTGGACAGCCGAGAACAAACAGAAAATTCTTTCAAAAGCTGCCGACTTCTATAGCTTGGGAGAGGAATTTTTTTTTTTTTTTCATTTTTCCATCTAAAGCTTCCCTAATGGGGCTGCAGGTGATAAATTTTGTTCTATTTTCGAATGAGAAAGTCTTTCTTGGTGGAATTTTTCTGTAGATCTTTTCGCGAACATCTCCAGCAGCTCGCATGGAAACTTTTCCAGTGGATCTAAAGGAAACTTTCCCTGCAGATCCCATGGACACTTTCCCTGCAGATCCCATGGACACTTTCCCTGCAGATCCCATGGACACTTTCCCTGCAGATCCCATGGACACTCTCCCTGCAGATCCCATGGACACTTTCCCTGCAGATCCCATGGACACTTTCCCTGCAGATCCCATGGACACTTTCCCTGCAGATCCCATGGACACTTTCCCTGCAGATCCCATGGACACTTTCCCTGCAGATCCCATGGACACTTTCCCTGCAAATCCCATGGACACTTTCCCTGCAGGTTCCATGGACACTTTCCCTGCAGATCCCCCATGGACACTTTCCCGTCAGATCTCCAAGGAAGATCCAGCACTCGGAACTATTAGTCTCCCGCCGCTATTTAAAGAAGAGCAGTATAGAGTCATCGCTCAATGCACCACCGGCGGCCATTAGCTGAATTGAAGGATTTGGGTGCGCTGGTCAGGCCGTGCTGAGGTGGACGAAATAAGCGACCTGAATACGGCATGGCCTGCTCACACACAAAGCTCGGTGGCACCCTGGAAAAGAAACGAGACCAGTTTCCTTTTATTACAACTCTGTGTTTGTGGTGTGACACAACTCATGATACAACTCAATATTTGTGCTGTTATATAGGGCCTAGAAATCTCTTCTCATGGTGTACATTCATTTTCCCATGATTGCTTAGAAATACATGAACGTTCAGTTGATTAACTTCATTTTTGTTAGATGGTAGACGAAGTAATTTGGAGAAAAAAACGAATCAAAACTGCTGATTCAATACGAGCAAAATAAGGGATGAGCAATTTCGAGAAATTACCTCACCTATCGTGAGCCTTCATTCTAAATGTGATTCAAATAATCTTCGATATGATATTCGTTATGCCAAGAACGTGTGGCAAATTCATTCAAAAAAACGTAAATCTAAAGAAATACAGTATA
The DNA here is from genome assembly GCA_014220935.1 of Platorchestia sp. MABIK. NCBI lineage: Eukaryota > Metazoa > Arthropoda > Malacostraca > Amphipoda > Talitridae > Platorchestia > Platorchestia sp. MABIK. The sequence continues at coordinate 162,533 of JACJUY010000595.1, read as the reverse complement.
CTGACAGAACATTAAATGGTTTTCTCCTTTTGTCGTTTTAACCACCTGCTCGTTCATGTTGCTGTGTGTGACGTACAGAACGTAATGAATGTTCGAATAATGTGTACACGTGTGCAGTACGCAGCTGCACACGTAATGTACGTAACGGCTAAATACTTGATGCCAAAATATGTGACGGCAAAACACGTGGTGGCAAAATTTGTGGCGGGAATACGAGGTGGCAAAATGTGTGACATTGAAATACATGACGGTAAAGTAAATAAAATAAAATTACAAATAATAAAAAAGTCGTTATAATAAAATTAATAATTGATGGCAGCAAATTATCTGGCAACTAAGTACTTGACGGCACAATTTTTGATGGTAAAATTTATGCTGGGAAAATACGCGATGGTGAAATACGTGACGGCAAATTAAGTCACAGCAAAAAAAACGCGAGCTAATTCCCGACAGGGCAAAATTTGTGACGGCAAAACATGTGACTCTAAAATTTGTGGCGCCAAAATACGTGACGCATGCAAGAAGCGCGAGGAGTGTTCCAACACCATGAATAAGTTCAAGATTCAAATATCGTTCACAATGAATATCAAATCGATGAATATGAAATAAGGATTTAATATCGAGCTCCTCATTCCTGAATCTGAGTGAGACTCGCTGAATAAATGAATTGTAATCTTCGTAATCGCAATCCGTGAGCTACGTTCTTTGTCTGCTGCTCCAAGTCTACAAGTGTTGGAGCGCGTGTGAATTTCTGCCTTGCAGCGCTTGCAGCAACTGTTCTGTAGTTATATCTGCCTTGCAGCACTTGCAGCAACTGTTGTGCAGCATTTGCAACAGCAGTTGTTACAGGCCTTATAAGTTTTACCACAATGATTTGAGCTTGCAGCGAAAAAAAATTATGAAAGCTCGGGACTTTGAGGAAAATTTCTGGAGCACATCGAGTGCGTGTGTGTGGGTGTGTGTGTGTGCGTGTGTGTGTAGTTTTGATGCAGAAGCCGCCTCTGGGAATCTCCCGTTACTCAAAGCAGCGCTTCAGTACTGATAGTCTGTAACTCTTTCTGTACACATCACCTGATGTTTGCATCACCTGATGTTTGCATCACCTGATGTTTGCATCACCTGATGGTTGCATCACCTGATGTTTGCAACACCTGATGTTTGCATCACCTGATGTTTGCATCACCTGATGTTTGCATCACTTGATGTTTGCATCACTTGATGTTTGCATCACCTCATGTATCAGCGGCTCGCAATACTCAAATAAAATCATGGCGTCAGGAATGTTTCGTGTCTGAATGCGAAATCACGCGCGCCAATTCTGCTCCGAGAGCTTTCCTTTTTGTGTTTCCTACTCTGCACGTTTTTCTCACATCCACGCATGGTAAGTTCTTAAAATATTTCATAAGTCGTTTTAGATGTTTTGGACACTAGATATATCATACATCGAAGAATACGAAGGGCCCAGCAAAGTTGGAAAAATTTGTTCCCAGCATCCTCCAAAAACATTCCAGCGGTGGAAGCAAAGTTCAGAATTGTGCCACAGTCCACGTGCGCTTATCAAAGCATTGTCAAAAATCACGCTGTACTACATGTAAATGTGCAAACTATCGAGTGAAAAAATTCTATAAGCGTTTTGCAATTACTGATGCGTAAATATCCTGAATTTTAGAGTATTAATTCATGTCCAAGTTCATGTACGGCACCCGACAATATTTTTACTACATTCCAAGTTCGCCAGAAAAAAGTGTCGAAAGAAATTGAGCGTCTTCACGGTATAGTTCATGAGCAAGTTGGAACGAATTCCGTACCAGCAGGGCGTTGAATTCCTGTTGAATATTGATGACTTCTCTTTGTACGGAGCTGGTGTTCGCTTAATAGCGATGCTCTCTGAACTCAACTAACTGATCCTTTTGAGTTCATTTCTATTTTCGGTGTGCTCTAGAATTTATTACTTTCTTCACCAATTGCTAGACTGGGCTGCTAGTATATCAAACAATTACCAATAATTAATAACATATTCAGAATTATGAAGTATAAAAGTTAATTCTCCATCACGATGAAACCTGATAGTGTCACCCACACTGATTTCTGTAGGAAACCAAATCCCTGACCTTTAAGAATTGTAAAAATTTCCCCGAGACAAGTACGAGAAGTAAACGATGAAAATTCGGTACACACACATTATTAGCGCTCTCCCATTCTTTTTCTTAGAGAAAAGAAAATTCTTTTTCTTGGACATATAAATTCCAAAACGAACGGTTCAAGAAACGCGGGATCGCACAGGAACGAGTTTATGTGCCTCTTGGGTTCCGTGTGCAGCCGGTTGAGTAGAGCTGCACCTCAGCACCTCTGAAGGAAACTATAAAAATGGAGGAAAGTGTGAACTAAAACGAGTTAAAGGTTCAAAAATTGATGCGGCGAAGCTGGCTTCCATTGGCTGAGAGGCGAACGGTGTTGGGCTCCCAGGGCTTATTCTGTGAGGTGGTGGTGGTGGTGGTGGTGGTGGTGGGTGGTGTGTGGTGGTGAGTGTGGAGAAGGGGTGTGGTGGTTGTGGTTGTTTTGGTGGTGGTGGTGGTGGTGGTTTTTTTGTGGTGAGGTTGAAATGGTGGTGATGGTGTGTGTGTGGGGGTGTGGTGGGGGTGTGTGTGGGGAGTGTGGTGGTGCTGTGTGGTGGTAGTGTGTGGTGATGGTGGTCCAGGATAGAGGCTTGGGGATGGTGGAAATTGAAGAGGGAGGATAGAAGGAGAATTTACGGCGCTGGAGTGGTCTGCTTTGAAAGTTTGCTCCTGGCAGAGGGTTGGCTTGGAGTGCACTGAAATTACCGAAAATTTCCACGCAATACCGCGACGAATAATGCCACAGAATACCGTTAGATATAAGGAGTAAATTCAACAAAATTCTGGCAGGCTTCACAAGGAAAGTTATCTCAGAGGATGCTCAAAAAACTGGGTCTTTTCCTTCATAATTATAGTTCACTTTCTCATTGAATGAATTTGTAAACTTTCTTTTCCTTTAAAAGATATGCATGGCTCGGCAATTTTTTGAGAAAAGGCAATTCGTGGTTTATCAATGTATTGTGGCAGGTCTATTTGTGTGTGGCGGTTGTATTTAAATTTGCTGATGCAAAGTAAAGGCTAATTGTACACGTAGAAGTGTTTCTATTGTGGTGAGACCATCTCCTCACGAAATGTCGCAATGCACGAGAGAAAAACAGCCGGTATTGGCTGATAATCCATTATCAGCTGAGTGGGTTTTTAATTAGCGCAATATTTCCATGGTGTCTGTGAAGTATCAATGTGCATCGCTTCTGATCGGGCTTCAATCTAAAATAAGAATTTCATTCTACAAATATTTGTTGCTAATTAGGTCAACTGAGAGCACAGCATGGATTTAAGTTATGTCTGATTTGTTGGGTTTGGATTTAGTGTTTGAAATTACCAAACATGAGCTAGCTTCCAACTGCCGTTTTTCCTTTAAAGAGTTCGACGATGATTCCTATTCAGTTTGTTAATATAGTAGAGAAATAGAAAAAGTAAATAATTAATAAATCGAGAAATCAGTCAAAAAAGTTTGTTCCTTGGGATTGTGCTTTGAACTAAATTCTAAATAAAGTGTCGACGATGCTGTCAAATTATATTAAAATGCTAAGAACAGCAGGTAAATCAATAAGTGAGACATTACAGCACACTGAGAAAACAATGCTCATATGAACGTTACCGCTAAAATACCACGAACAGCTGCTATAGGAGCCCTCGGTCATCAAACTAACACAAACCATTTACGAGAGGTCCTGTTACCACAAATTACTTCCATTAGAATTATTAAAAGATCCAGTGCTTGGCCCGCGTCGGGTTGCATCATCGATTTGTGATTGTAGTATCGCAATGAAAGTCCATCCGCCGGTATTTTACGGCCACAATAATGGCGGCAAGCTCACGGGGAACTTCAGCAATTTGGTCGTGGTGAGTTGCCTCGTAAAGATCTTCGGCTACTTAGGTCCGGTATTTTTTGGTGCACATAGTTCCCAGAAATGTTCCTGCACGGGGACAGACCACGGGACTCGTGTTTGTTCGTTTGTGTGAGAGACGAGAGCAGTTTGTCTCTGGTGAAGCGCGCACCTATTGTGTTGATGCTGGTGTTGGGATATTGTGTTGATGCTGGTGTTGGGATATTGTGTTGATACTGGTGTTGGGATATTGTGTTGATGCTGGTGTTGGGATGTTGTGTTGATGCTGGTGTTGGGATATTGTATTGATGCTGGTGTTGGGATAACGTATTGATGCTGGTGTAGGGATATTGTATTGATGCTGGTGTTGGGATATTGTATTGATGCTGGTGTTGGGATATTGTATTGATGCTGGTGTTGGGATATTGTATTGATGCTGGTGTTGGGATATTGTGTTGATGCTGGTGTTGGGATATTGTGTTGGTGCTGGTGTTGGGATATTGTGTTGATGCTGGTGTTGGGATATTGTGTTGATGATGGTGTTGAGATANTTAAACAATTTGAACAATTTATTTACTGCAAGTGCAACAGCAATAGATTGTATTTTGAGTCTAGTACAATGGACACATTTGAGTAGAGCTACTTGTGGGTCCGAATAAGTTCAGTGACTTCTAGGGCATCTTATCAGTCGGTATTGACGCCGGTGTTTGGAAATTGTATTGATGCCGATGTCTGGATATTGTATCGATGCTGATGTCTGGATATTATATTGTTAGGAAGTCATGATAAATACAAAATGTTGTGATTAACAATGTTGATAAGTTCTTTGGCGTTATTAACGTTCGCTGCGAAATTGATTGATGAAGATTTATGTTAAAGTTTATCCATCTGGCGATTTTTCACAAAATTCTATAGATGTGAAGATTGCAGGAATTTTCATCAAATTCATCCTGTAGATTTTCATCAAATTCAATACACATGCTAAAATGAAGTAAAATTATCACTTTCTTGATCACTGGGGGCGTGTTCTTAAAAACAAAGTTGTGTGTTGCATTCACTCAGGAGTGGTTGGTGGAAACACTGTCAACCTCTAAAGCTAGCCACACAAATGGCCGTTCAAAAGACCATTTGGCAACTGAAAAAGGCCAGTGTGCCACATAAAAGGCCCCACAATGGGCCTTGAGTTGGAGGACATGTTAATTTGCTTTAACTTTCAGGTCAAATATATTTCTCTTTTTCTCCTGAATATCGATTCAAAAAATGCTTTATTTTCTTCATCATTCAGCTTGAAATTTCGTTTTTTTAGGAAATAATGCAAGCTTGCAAATCGTATTTTTCATTTGTTTTGCATGAAGATAACCTTGCTCTTCGTTAGCAGAGCGAAGCAGGTTTTGATGCCAGCAAGCCGAGCAGATTATCACAAAACATTTCCAGCGTTTAGTATTTTAGTGAACATTTACTTGGCAGTTTTTTAGTTTTTTTTTCCTTGCTAGGCGTCGCTCAGTAGCCCACCTTAATTTTTTGATAAAATGAACGGATTTTATTCATGAAAAGTTTTAAACTCGATCGTCGTTCTTCTCTACGCTGCATCTTTCGGGGATCTTTCTAATCATACGAGATTTCCATGTCAGTTTGCAGAGGCGTTTTTCAAATACGGAAATATTGCAAGCTTGCAAGGTGCTAGAAAAAGTTAAAGCACTGTTAAAATTATTGAATCCTTGAAAAATAGACTATCTCAGTTTCGGTGTAACTCGAAACCGAGTGTATTAAATGAAAGTTTGGTTTTTACTTTGAACATACATACTTATATACGTGTACCTAATTTTTTCGAAACTCGCTTTCTAATCATTTCATTTAAATTTCTGTTATTCAAAATCAAATCAATTAAAATGCTTGGCAAACACCATGAGCTTAACATGAATTTAATCATTTCTTTGTTTCAGAATTTTGTCGGAAAATACACGACGGGTTCGCTGAGCGTGTGAACATCAGTGCGCTTTGTACCGCTCAAAATTATTTGTTTGAAAATACATTCGAATTTCCATTGCACAGCTGAAAATTAATTGTTTGAAAATATTAGAATTTCCATAATCGGATTAACCAGCGAAATCCTTCGCCTCAAATTCAAGGAGACACATATTTACATTTTGTCCCTCAATTTTCTTTACAAAGCAGGACGGTCGCAAGAAACCTCTTGTGTATTCAGCGCTGATGAAGCTCCTCCCCGCACCACCACCTCTCCCTCCTTTTCATCTTCAAAAGAAAAAAAACGTGGGCGAAGAAAGATACTCCAGGACACGTCAAGAAGACGCTTCTGTGATGTTGGTCACATAAAATGTATGGTGTAATATAAAAGTATTTAGAGCCTCATCTTAAACATGTTTACATGGAAGTATATTGAGAGAATTTCAACCTTAACTCGATGGAATGTTGGACTCATGTGAACGTGGTCAGAATGAAACACACAAACTGATTCAAACTGACCTTCCGACTTATGGTACATTCCGAGATCAGATGCTTATACAGCTACCAGGGCTTAATACTGTTTATGTAGTGGTTATATCATGTGTTTTAAGGGTTAAAAGTAGGCGTTTTATTACGAATAGCGTTTAAATGCAAGGACCCTAATCCCTACATGGGATTTATTCTACACGATTGCATTTCTGAGGTTAATAGTCGCTCCCTTCCTTTCGTGCTGGGCCGAGCATCCTCCAGCATGGAAGGAAAAATGCGACTATTAAATGCGACTGCAATCATGTAGAATAAATCCTATGTAAGAATTAGGGTTCCGGCATTTAAATGCTATTCGCCATAAAACACCAACTTTTAACCCTTAAAAACACATAGTATAAACGTGATCAAACTCTGGTCACTGTATTGGCATCTGATCTCGGAGTGTATGGTAAATCGAAAGGTCAATTTGAATCAGTTTTATGACCTTCAGAATAATTATAGTACTGAAAAGGAGGATTTTAACTTCCCTGGTAGGTGAAGTCTTGTCTTCATGGTGAAGATGCTCAAAATATTGCTTGCTATCACTTCCTCGTCATTGCGGGTAAATCGTTCCACTGGTGTGAAGCAAGAGCTCGTTCTAGCCGTGCTGTGGTCGTCATGGGCACAAAAATGCACTTTCATGAAGAAATGCTCATACACCTTTTTTTGAAAAGCACAGTTCGTTTCCCATTTGCAAGCGCACGTCAGCTATTCTATGTAATATTGCTAGAGAACACCACCTTAAAGCTTCCCACTCGCTCCAGCGCTGCTTTATTCCGCTGACGTTTGTTCAGACCAGCATTAACCTTCACTTCATTTCATTTGCTGCGGTTATAATTTCTTCGAACTTCATTATTCATTCTATCATAATTTCATTATTTACTTTATTCTAATTTCACACTTTATTCATTCTAATTTCAACATTTATTTTATTCTGACTTCATTATTCATCATATTCTAACCAGCGAATGAATTCAGCGAATGAAGCGAATGAATGAAGGTGACTACTGAAGTCACGGAATGAATGAAGGTGAAGTTCAGCGAAGCTATGAATGAATCAATGAATGAAGTTCAGCGAATACAGCTCAGCAACATCCACTAGTGTTCAAGCCTAAGTCAGACCGACGGCGGTGAACGTCCCACGAATAAAAAGCTCGCGTCTACCTGTATTGAACATGTCAGGTAGACATGTCTCTTGCGTCCGCCAGCGCTGGGGCTCATATTTCATTAGAAAATTAAGGGTTAGTGCCGGACTTGACTGCATGATTTATCCTTCGTAACCTTGACGAGCAAGACGGAGGTTCGATACGCCAGCTCATTTGTGGCGTGCAGTGTGCTGTGTTCTGTGTTACACTGTGCAGTGTACTCTTGTATGTATTGCACTTTGCAGTGTACAGTGTACTCCTGTATTGCACCGTGCAGTGTACATTGTACTCCTGTGTTACACTGTGCAGTGTACTCTTGTATTGCACTATACAGTGTACACTGAATGTACTCGAAAAAGGCAATATTGTGATCAATGTTGCTCGTGTGAGAGTAGTTTTGTTTGCATGAGCAAATATATACATCGATGAGTTGAATTATTGCTGCTGAATTATTGCCTCGTTACCGATATTGCTTTGTCCCTCCTGTTGTATTGTCACTCCTGTTGCAATGCTACCCAGATTGCAGTGAAATTACTTTTCCCGTTTACTCCTGTTGCGCTGTTCATTCTGTTGCGTAGAGATTCTTATTTCACTATTAATACTACTTACTCACCGATTTTCTTTTCAACCCCACAGCCTTTTCGCTCTCATTGCACTGCCCCTGCTATTGCCGTGTCATTGCTATTGCTCTGTCTCTGCAATTGCCTTATCACGCTCTTTGCCGTATCACGCTTATTGCCTTGTCATTGCTATTGCCTTGTCATTACTATTGCTCTGTCTCTGCTATTGACTTATCACGCTCTTTGCCGTATCACGCTTATTGCCTTGTCATTGCTATTGCTGTCACTGCAATTGCTTTTTCATTGCTATTACTGTGTCACTGCAATTGCCTTATCACGCTCATTGCCTCAGAGCGGCAGCTTTGCTCACGCTCAACATAAGGAGCGCATGTCGCGTGCCCGCGCCCTACATTATGGCAGAACCATAAAGCTGCCTTATGGCTCGCTCCCTCAAATTACTAAGAACAAGGTTGCCTTGGCTTTCGCACTCGTTTTATGGGCGTAGACGACGTAGCGTGATGAGTAATCTCAGAATGACGACCTTTTTTCTTACCGGAGTCGCTCGAAAATGAACGTACGGATGTTATGGAGAATCAATTGACGCAATAAAAAATATCGCTGCTTCGGTAGCTTAGAGTGTTGTTGTCCACCGACGGAATTTGAAAAGTTGTTCAATTTTTGTTTTTGCTGTTGTGTAATTCGGAGATGTTCATGGCTCTAGTAGTTCTTCTGCGTGTAAATTGCGATCATGCTTGAATAGGATGATAATTGAGCTTTATTTGCGCAATTTTGAGGATTTTCGAAATTTTGGTTAAGCAAACTCAAGAAGTTTATGCGTAGGACATTGATTTTTTGAAGAAGTCTAGGTGCATTCACAGGATTACTTCCTACGAACAGAGCTCTCGTTGCTTCACCCACAAATTATTTATTTAGAAACATCGAGGCATCGCATCCACTCCTGTCATCTCGCTGATTTTAGAATGAAAATCTCAAACTCAGATTCATTAATATGATCTTTCTTCTGTTTGCTGTTTGCGTTGTGAACGAATTTGCATTGACGAGTTTTCACAAAATTTTGGACAAAGTTAATTGCCAACGCAAATTGGCACCAACTTGACGACGTGCGTAATGTGCACCATTTAAAACAAAACGAAATTAAATGTGTATAATTCTCATTATACACGGATGCGCAACATTTAAAATAATACGTTTACTTCAATACATACAATACTCATTATACAATACCTACGTTTCACATAACGTACTTCAACTCAATCTGAACGTTGAGAAAGGAAAACTTATACAGGATGTGCAGTATTTGAAACGTTACGTTCATTTCAATTCATACAAAACTAATTATTCAACACCTACGCTTCAAACAATACATTTCGACTCAATCAATGAATGTTAAGAAAGTGAACTTTGTGCAAGGATGACCAACACTTGATATAATGCTTTCATTCAAAACATCCAATACTCATTATACAATACCTACGCTTCATCCAACCCATTTCGACTCAATCAATTAATGCTGGGAAAGTGAACTTCAACGTAAAGTCAATGATTCACCTCCTCTTGGTTGCGAGCGTCACTGCGGGCTGCAGAATAAGTAAGAACTTCATTTATCAATTCCTCTTAATTTAATTCAAGTTTAATTAATTAACTAAAGTTCACAGTGAAAAAGCAAACGCACAAACTTCTGCAATCTGTAGTGAGCCATGAAGAAGTCCACCATCAAATAACCTTATTAATAATTTTTTTTTGAGAATTCTTTACACATCCAAATAAACTTTATTAACATCTACTTTTTTAAAATTCTTTATACTGTAGTTTGTGGTTGTTCAAAATAATAATTTATGAATGCATTTTTCCATTGGCTTTTAAAATTCTCTTTGAATTTTGAAATGGTTTTTCTTTCGAGTTTTATTCTATAGTATAGAACAAATTACATAGGACCCAAGCGACAGCATAGTTTCTCATACACTTGAGAACATTTTAGGGATTTTTCGCCATGTTTAGCAATGAGTTTCAGGTCACTCCGTACCAGAAAAAATTTGAGATTTTGTATCTCGACTATGGTTCCTAAATCCAGGGCGCACGATCATGAAAGTTCTCTGATTCGTAATTTTTATGCACTGGTTGCACGGTAGGATTTTTGACGCATTTTGACGTTTACAGACCGTGTGGACGAAAACCTTTTTCTTAACTGAAACAGGTGCATCCAATCCGTGATCTTTGGCGAGCCTCTGAAGTTTCGCAGTAATTCCATCGTTGATGCAAAGGCTCCTCTGTTCTGCTTTGAATTGCCATACCTCATGGTTTTTGGCTCACATGATTTTTTTTTATATTCTTGCATCATTTCAAATGATTACAAATTTCATAATTTTCCTGAACTTTTCTCTTAGTGAGACATTTTTCAGGAACACGGTTGATGAAATGCCTTTTCTGCCTTTTCTCGCACCGTTTTTTTTAAAACTCTTACTAAGGAACAAAACCAGAGCTCAGGCGAAATGAAACTTGTACTATGAAGGCAAGAAGAAATTGTTTGGAGAATGATTTTTTAAGAAGTTATTGCATTTTTCTACGTGTTGTATACTTCACTTGTATGGTCACTCGTTAGACACGCTACGTCCTCAGTAAGTATCGAGTCTGAATCACATGAATAATTCCCATCGCCTGATAAATTCAAAGAATTTTTGGGTTTAAATCACATCGTCTGATAAATTAGAGCTCTATTCAATGCATTATAGAACAACGCTAGGAAGCGTCAAGGCACGGACACATCTTGTTCCTCAATATTTTTTATCGAGAAGATTACAAGTGACTGCACTGAATATCGTTTGTTGAAGATCGCGAAGCTGAGAATATGCTACAAGTTCTAGCGGGGCGTGATTGTGCTGCAAGCCGTAGTGCGTGCTTCGATGCAGCTAAAAAAACAAAACTTGGCCGAGGTCTTGACGGCAACTTTTAGACTTTCAGTGCCGAGCCACACAAATCTTGCATGCAAAAGTACTTGTCGATGGGCGTGCGCCAATATTTGCTAGGCAAAAACAGAGCAAGATTGATTTCTTCTATTCCTCGGCCCCTTCTTCTGCGAGTTTGGCTACACGATATCGGGAAAAGTGACATGTCTAATGTTCTCAACTCGAGTTTTTACGAACGTGGGTTCATATTTTATTGAAACTACGTTGGTTTCACTGCCTCACCCAATGATGAAGCATCTTGGAAAAAATTCCTATCATGTCCTTGCAATTTTGAACTCTGTAACGAGACAATGTAAGGAACTGTCGAGATATTTACTGAGCTCGGAGCTAGAGCTTCATCAGTGACGGTGAAATGGGTGTCAGATTGAGCGAAAGCAGTTCAAGTGGCCAAGTGAACGGAAGTTTTTCTCTATCGAGTTTTGAAGCGTATTTATGTGGACTTCAAGAGCTGATTTGTGCCATGCACACTATCACTACTGTTCTGTTCTTGAGGTTTACCTGATATGCTTGGCGACATCTCTAGTAGACTGAACTCATTTCTTCGAACAAAGGAGATTGCAAGGGCAATTTACCGAGACCTACACAATCTTTAAGGCTTCAATTATGTTCCCATAGACGAGCTCTTCGTTATTGAGAAGCCCTGTCTACTAAACTGCAACAGTTGTACGGAATTTGTTCATTTTTTTTTACAACAGATTTCAAAGCAGAAGACAGACTACTAAGTTTGAGAAACGTGAAGGGAAATTATTAAAGAAACAGACTTGTGGCCTGGAAGGGAGGATTACTAGCTAGAAGTTATTAGGTCGCCTCACTTTGTTGAGGTTCTTAGGATTGAAAAAAAAGAAAAAAATAAATTTGCAGCGCATGCGCATTCTAGTTCCGGTCACACTTTGGCTCAAGAATTAATTATCAGTCGTTCTACCACGAGGAATTTTATCTTGTGTTCTATTTCACGTCATTAGAGCCAATAGATGACCAAAACCACGGTAGAAGAAACAAGGTAGGGTCAAACCAGTTGTTTATGTCGACCGTGGGGCAATGCTGACGTCATGGCAACAAGCCAACAGCAGCGCTCATATTGCATCTGGCAACACTGCTGGCCCCAAATCTGGCACCGCAATTGGCCTAACGATATGTCACAATGGTGACGTCATTAAGGTTGTAGTGTATTTTCCAAGAGGAGGTGTATTTTCCCCCCCAGAAATAACTCTGCCTTGTTTCCTCTACCGCCACGGTAGAGGAAACAAGGCAGAGTTATTTCTGCAAAACCCGAGTCTAAATTTACAACCTTAGTAAGTTGTTCTTGTGTAGGGAATTTCCATTTAACATGAATAACGGAAATTTGAAACTTGAGTCGTCGATGACTGTTTCTATGTAGGTTTGAATACATTGTGGATCAACGGAAACTTTTCGAATAACTTGAAACATTTCAGAGCAATTTCAGAAGAAGGCTTTGCATATTTAGGTTGCTTGGTCTGCAGGGTGATCGATTTCCCTCCCAGGCGTGTAGGTTTGCTCAACGGAGCTGGGTGAATTGCTGGAAAATTTCTCTGAGGAATTCACCGCATCTATATAAAAGGAATTGAGGGTACGAGGAGGCAATCTTTGACGTTCTAAAATTTGATTTTTTGATTTAAATATGAAATCAATTAGCAGTAATCTATACTATAATATGAACTGAGTCCGTCCGTATGTGACACCCACCGGCCTGCAGTGTGTGATGAGCGTATCTGTGATACAAGCTTCATCAACTCCACAATTTCCAGTGCATTAATTCATCACATTCGAGTAGGAATGAATATCACGTGAATTCTTAGGAAATAGGAACGTGTGTCATGTGATTTTTCAAACATCATTATACATTTTTGACGGGCCGTGTGCACTCGGCCTCATCAACTCTAGAAAGTTAAAAATTTTCATTTCTTACGGCCTGTATTTCATTTCGCCTTTTTTCTAATCCAAATTAAGAGGTGTTCAAGTTCTTATAAATGATAAACGAACCAATTTATAAATGATTGGCGAACTGAAAACGTAGCCTGTCGTGCGCAAGTCGTTGTCGTGTTGACTGTCTCAGAATATCCGACTGAGGGGGCGTTAAACAGTTAGCTGCGGTATGGGGGCATTCTGTAGAAGTTGTGTGAACACTTTAATCGTCTTCTTTTGATGCAGAAATCCAACAAAAATTATTTGCTACGATCTCACCAATTTGAACGTAAATGTGGTCCCGTATTTCAGCAGGCCAGAGTTAGCGTTCTTTAATACGACACAGCACAAATTCTTGTTTTCTTCATGTGGCGTTTCCATGTAAAATTTTACTAATTGCCCGATTCACTGGGGTCATTAATTCCTTTCATTATTCAGCCAACATAACCCAAAATTAGTGCACACATGAGACTGATCAATGGTTCTCACATGAAATACTTAGCGCTTCTTCAATGAACCCGGAAAATCGAACAACGGCTGAAATTTTCTGTAGAGAGTTCTTGGAATTAGGTGGAGTAATTATTATTTCATAGCAAAAAAAAAAACAGTTCAAATTTTCTGCAGAATTCTCGGAATTGAGTAGTGAAGCAATTCTTTTTCAAGGCCAAAGCGAACAACAGTTGAAATTTTCTGAGGAGACCTCTCAGAATTAAATGAAGTAATTCTCATTTCACGGCCTAAGAGAATAACAGTTGAAATTTTTGTAGAGAGTTCTCGGAATCAAGTGAAGTAATTCTTTTTTCAAGACCAAATCCGTCTTTTGTGCGGTGAAGAACTTAAGTGCATTGCATTCCGTTTTATTGCGCATTTAAAGCAGAGTTTGAGGGACACGAGCGACGTACTGGTTTGCTGCCGAGCCGGACAATGTCAGTGCAGAATTGACGAGCTTTGCCCTAGTTTATCCAGCCAGAAATTCCCCATTACGATGGTCTTTTCGAAGAAACCCTGTGAAGCTCTGAGAAAACTTTTCCGAAAATCATTCTTTACTGAGAATGCGCTCAATGATGGACTGCTCACTTCAGTGTCTGAGAAGTAACTTCTATGTTTAACTAGAAGTAGTTTACTAGAAGTAACTTCAATGTTTAACTAAAACTGGCTTAACTAGAAGTAACTTCAGTGTTTCTCAAGCAATTCAGTGTTTGAGAGAAGTAAAGTCCGGAGCACGGGCCACAAAATGTGTTCTGAGACGAAACAAATAACATTACTTTTGAAAAGAAGGCATTTCAATTGCAGATTAACACAATTTATAATATCTTGTTTTCAACGCTTGTTTTCTAACTACGAGGTAGGTTTTCACATAAGTGTATAATGGAACTTTTGACAAGATGTTATTTCAATTGAAAATTTCAGCACAATTTCTATTCCAACACACGTTTTCAAATTATGAGGTAGGTTTTCAAATTTGGATTTAATGTATATTTTGACAAAAAGGTTCTTTAAATTGCAGATTAACACAATTTTATCATTTTTGTCCCAATGCTTGTTATCTAATTACGAGGTAGATTTTCACACTAGCATATAATGTAACTTTTGCCAAGTATTTATTTAAATTGCAAATTTCAACACAACTTTTATCACATCTATTCCAGTGCACATTTTCTAGTTACGACGTAGATTCTCAAACTGGGATAAAATATTGATAATATTTTACGTCAGAACATCGACTTCCGTCAATTACAATTAGAAATCAGGCTCATTACTCACATCTCACTTGAATTCAAATTCTATTGTGAGAATGAGAGTGCGAAGACGAGCTAACATGAACGTAAAAAGAGCAAAACTCTTTGCTTTCAGCGGAGCTTTGAAATACATTCTCTACTCAAGCATTGTGGTACACAATGGCTTGTCAAATGTGCAGGCTTTGCGGGATGGCGGGCCGAACAATATCCCTAAAACGCGCTCGCTGCGATTGGTCGAATTGCACCTCGCTTCCACCTTATGGTTCACATTTAATTTCCCTTAACAAATAGAGCGAAAGCCAAGTGATACTGAAATTACACTGTACGTGACACAACGCCAAGTGATACTAAAATTACACTGTACGTGACACAAAGCCAAGTGATACTGAAATTACACTGTACGTGACACAACGCCAAGTGATACTAAAATTACACTGTACGTGACACAACGCCAAGTGATACTAAAATTACACTGTACGTGACACAAAGCCAAGTGATACTAAACTTACACTGTACGTGACACAAAGCCAAGTGATACTAAAATTACACTGTACGTGACACAAAGCCAAGTGATACTAAAATTACACTGTACGTGACACAAAGCCAAGTGATACTAAACTTACACTGTACGTGACACAAAGCCAAGTGATACTAAAATTACACTGTACGTGACACAACGCCAAGTGATACTAAAATTACACTGTACGTGACACAAAGCCAAGTGATGCTAAAATTACACTGTACGTGACACAAAGCCAAGTGATACTAAAATTGCACTGTGCGTGACACAGAGCCAAGTGATACTAAAATTGCACTGTGCGTGACACAGAGCCAAGTGATACTAAAATTACACTGTACGTGAGACTAAGGTGATCATTTCAAAAACTATGGTGCGAGTCACCAAGTGTAAATGAAATTCGCCATCGTAAACATCGAGATGATTTGGCGTTCGTTACGGAATTGGGAATAACAAAAGCCATGGATCCCTGAGTGTGTGTACATTTTTCATTTGTTTGAAACTTTACCCGATATTTCTCCCTTGGATTGTTCCTATAAATGTCATCGAAAAATTTTCACGAGTTCCAATAGAGATTTTCTTTATAAATTTGACTTTCATTCTGACTGAACGAAAACTTCGTGACACTTTGAGTTAGGGAAATACTACTAAGTTGATATGTTGATCTTCATTCCTTCACTTTATTTGCTAATGCTTTATTTTATGAATATTCTCAATAGAAAATGTCCTGTGGTTCTCAGCCTGTGGTTCTCATCCTCTGGTTCTAGGCCTGTGGTTCTCAGCCTGTGGTTCTCATCCTCTGGTTCTAGGCCTGTGGTTCTCAGCCTGTGGTTCTCATCCTCTGGTTCTAGGCCTGTGGTTCTCAGCCT
>JACJUY010000595.1:122261-146347 GCA_014220935.1 Platorchestia sp. MABIK | reverse complement strand
GGTTCTCAGCCTGTGGTTCTCAGCGACCTCGCCAGACGCAGCTTCCTTTTCAATTTCCAAGCGAGGATCGAAACAAATCATTTAAGACTTCGCTGGTCCGTAAATTGATTCCTCCGGAAAAATTTGATGTCAGAGCTTGTGTTCCAGAGTCCGGGGGAGAGTGCCGCGAATTGAAATTTTTTGGTGCCACTGATTTCAAATTTTAAGTTGCTGTAACCGCTAAGGAATGATGAATTTAGGGCGGGGATGCTGCGAAGGACAGAATTTCTTTTCGTCACCAATGCAGGTTTTGAGAAACGCTGGTGTTAGGAGACATGGAGGCAATCTATGAATTTCTGAGGACTGTCATTGAACTTTAAGTCTACTTTTGGCGTATAGATATTTAAGTCGCTCGGTATAAAGTATTTTTAAACATATTAAACAACTTATTTACCACAAGCGGTATATTTGTAGAAGCGGTACATTTGCAGTGGTACTGGTACAATGGACATATTTGAATATAGCTAGCTGTGGGCCCGATTAAGTTCAGCGACTTCTAGAGCATCCTATCATCATTTATGAGGTGTATAATTATGTTCAACAAAATTCACTTGAACTAGTTGCACACTAGACTGATCAATGAATGGGTTTGCTCAAGATTCAATGCTTGATTTTAGAACAATATTCAATACAGGTTACATGAGAACAGTATATCCCAGGAAAACCTAAGATCAATGTCATTAATCATGGTAAATTACCATATCAACGTGAATCATAAAACAGAAAAGAGTTGACTTGATTACTTTATGTGATTAATATTCCGGAAGAAATAGGTATTCCAGATTTGTTTTGAAAGCTTTGCAAGAACTTTTTCCACGGATCTCAGCAGGGATCGAATTCCAAGTCTTAGTTCCAATGAAGAGGGGCTGTGTTGTGACCGAGCTTATGAATAACACCGAAAGATGAAGTTACTTCTATTTCGGGTTAAATGGTCATAATGGTCAGTTTGAATAGTTTATAATTGAGGTTCTTAGTCTATTTTATATACATGAAATAATGCATCAAAAACTTTCAGTTTGATTTTTTTAAATTCTCTTCCGTGTTTTTAGGATTCGATGTTACTTTGTAACGAAAATAGTCAAATATTTTATTCGTTTATGGATTTAAAAAAGATAAAATGATAAGATCTGAATCAATTCAGATGGAACAGCACATCTAGATGAGGTATTGTAGGCCTTCTATGTGTTGTTACGAACGATGGTTAAAATTGTATTTGTATAATATAAATGTGTGTTATCATATCTTTGTGTGTGAAGAAAACTATATTGATACATTAAGAAATACTGTAGCTTGAGATGAGAGAGGTAATCAGAAAAGGAAAGAGCGATGGAAGGCTTAGGAAAGGGGTGACGGAGAAAGAAAAGAAAGAAAGGAAGAGAAAGTGATGGTGCAAGTGATAACGGGGAAATTAAAGAAAAGAAAAAGAAAGGATGAGAAAGTGATGGTGCAATTGGTAACGAATGAATTAAAGAAAAGAAAGGATGAGAAAGTGAGGGTGCAGGTGATGACGAAAAAGGATCAGAAAGAAGGGAAGAGAAAGTAGGGGTGGAGGTGAAGACGGAGTAAGATCAGAAGGAAAGCAAGAGAGAGAGTGAGGGTGCAGGAGTAAATGCTACAGCTAGACCGCGAGCAATACATCGCTGTCCCAAGAATGGACAGCCGCTGAGGACTGAAAAGATCCCGCAGGACTTCGTCAGGCTTTGTGTCCCGGCCGCAGAGTCCTGATCTCATCGCGGCTCCTCTGCTTGTTGCTGCAGAGTCTAAGGAAAAATCTCTCACTATTTTCCAACAATTTTTTAAACAAACACTGATGCTCGAACTGGGAGAAAGTGCATAGAACTGTCGTTACTCCGTCATCTATGAGCTAATAATCAGCATTGAGTAATGCTTTAATTAATGTAACAAGTTAAATATTCCGTTTTAATACATCTATGTTTCTCTTTGCAATCCTATTGCTGCTGACCAGCGTTTAGAATTTACTTAAAAACTCTTCATGCTTTTCGCAGTAAGACGTTTGAGGTGCTGATTCCATAGCTACGGGCCGTAAGATCGAGACTCGCTTATCAGGCAGACAACGCTGGCGCCAGTGCATGGTCGTGCAGGGCTTGATCCAATGGAGAGAAGAGGAGTGATCTTTCTGTACAAAATTGTTTTTGGTTATCCAGACAACTATGAAGGACCTCTCATATTCCCCAGGTTGCTGCTCTACTTAACATCGAATTTAAGTCAGATGACTTTGGGCTTTTCAAATGAAACACACGAATCACCACGAATTACACTCACGAATCACCACGTTCGTGGAATTAGTGGAAACTTTCATTTGACTGAATTACGAAAATTTAAAAACCTTGCAACTGGTCAACAGTTGGACGAAATTTTCAGGCTGACATTTTTTTACGCTTAAAGTTTCTTCGGATGATGTTTTAGGATTGAAACTGTCTGTTGATTCATGGATTTAATATTGGCAGTATTAATTCGCTCGGTCAAGCGACGTAGATCGAATTTCTTTTTGATTCATCAAACAAAATGGAAGTGATGTGACAAATTCAAGCCTTGCAAGGAAACGATGTAACTTCTATGGTGTCATGAGCAGCAAAATAAATTTGGTGAATAAATAGTATAAATGTTATAAATAAATAAATGCCAAATCCAAGTCGCGCTAAATTTCATCAAAATAAGTAGCGTTCTAAAAACTAAACAATGAAACTAATGCAATTAATGTTATTTTGTGTATTTTTTATGGAACGTATTATAACAAAAAACTTTCCATTTAATTTTTCGAATACCTTGAGTATGTTTCACAAAGCTCGTGGTGTTTTGATTCCTTAACTTCTCCCCACGATAGTTATTCAAACACAAAGTAAGAATTTAGGCTCGGAATCTTATCAGGCGTAAGTCTACTCTCATGAATGTCGCTCTCGTAAAACTTCGATAAAACTCCCAAGCGATAAAGTCAAGTCCAAGTTTGTGGAGACTTGTGCCGTAGGGATAACGCTTTTTAGTCGCCAGGACAGCTTCTGCCATACATTTGTTAGAGATGTACTCAAAATGCTAGTCAACATATGGGGCTCGTTGGTATGAGCAACATTAAAAGTCGAAATTCTTGATTTTTCAGGAGAAGTGATTTTGATTTTACGAACGGCTCTACGGAATTAGTTTTGATCAGAAAAAGGAATCCTTCCTCGCTGTCAATATCGAAGGTACAGTTATGCCGGCTTTGCCAAAATACGTCGAACGAAATAGTGAATTTAACACTATGGGTAGGTCAATTGCATGTAAAATCAGTGTTTAGTAGATTCGCCCGCGATATCTGGCCGATGCTACGAAGTTATTCTTATTTACTACGCGAATTAAGAGGAGCAATCAAGCTGATGAGTTTAAAACTTACTCATTTTAAGCTACAGAAATTTGAGCTACACTCAAGCGGCTAATTGGGAAGAAAGTCATAACCATGATCGATAGATCGATCGTGATTATGACTTTCTTCGCAATCTACCAAACACTTATTTTACATGCAACTGCAATGTGAAGAATAAGATACAGTGAAAGCGATGCAACTAACGTTGGTTTTCCTATTTTTCTTTATACTCGAATACAATCACACAACCCCACTTTAAGTCATTGGCTTCATTTATCGATCGATCAGGACGCGATTGATCGACCGTGATGGTAAAGAAAGTCGTAGGGCAGTTCAAATAATCGATTAAGTATCCTACATTTGAGCTCTCGTTTTTCGACCTCGCTGGAACCTTATAGTTGCCATGCCTGATGTTGCTGATTTGTTCTCACAACAGAGAATTAGATGATCAGCCGTCGCTCTTTCTCCCTTGGTCAGCAGAATTGATTTCTAGTATCATTCTGAAGACATCTTACATGATAAAAGAGACAGTAACAGTCTCATAAGACATTTGCTCTGTAATGCAAATATCTCCTTTGGTGTGCAAAATTTATTTCTAGGACCATCATGAAGACAACTTACATAATAAAAGACATCTGACATAATAAAAAAGAGACTGGAACAGTTTTTGAAGACATTTGCTCCGCAATGCAAATCCCCCTTTGGTCTGCAAAATTTTTTTCTAGAATCATCGTGAAGACATCTTACATAATAAAGGAGACTGTAACAGTTTCTTAAGACATTTGCGCTGCAGTGTAAGTCCCACGAAGCTTTTCACATTCGGTGTCCAAGAAAGGTAAATTCCTGCTTTAATTTTCGTTAATGAAGAAGTGAAGGTGGGCGTTTGGATGGGCGCACAGCTCGACACTCGGCTAAGTCAAGCAGTCGGACGCTCCATTAAAGGTTTCGAGTGCCATAAAGCGAGCTGTTAGAGGCTTGATGATAGTCGATTATCATTTGAGTGTTGACAGGGCAATTTGGAAGAGCTTTCAGTCGCAGGCCTCACCATTATCACTCGTTTTTTTTTGTGCTGCTCACCCAAAACTTCCAATGACTCCAAATTTTGAACAAGAAACGATGAGATTATCTTGAAATGAAGTGGGATCATTTCAGGCTACGAGCGTTGAGACTGAACTCCTCGCTCGCTCCCAACGAACTCCTCAACCTTCGACAATTAAGTTCAAAAATCTCGGCCGTGTCTCCACGAGAAGAAAGAAAAACATGTGAGAATTTGAAGTATTTGAGAATTAATGGTGCGATGTTTAGTAGGCTGGGTAGACCTCGAGCTGTTCTCGGCCTTGATTAAAGTGAGGCTCACAGAGTGGAGTGGAGTGGTGGAGCGGGCATGAGAGTGGCGGAGTGGGAGGGTCGAGTCGGAGTGCCATGATGAAGTTTAAATTGCTAAATCAGGAGGAGGCTGCCAGCTTAATACGTTCTGGATGAGAACTGTACAGTAATGACTCGAGAAAACAGCACGAGTACAATTGCACTTGTGTTCGAGCAACGCGGCCACGCAAGGGAATAATAATCCCAGCGAGAGAAAATGGCTTAAATTCTCCTGGAAAATTTCTTGAGATGTTCAAGAGAGACGTAGGTGCGGAATGAGCTACCGATATTTCTGAAATCCTTCGGTGCTTCAATTCCACCATGTTGTGAGCTTCACAACGAGAGGTTACGAGAAATGCTCACAACGTCATCGAGTTCAACATACGTGTAAGAAAGGATGAATTGTTCAACGTGAAAGCAGGGCACTGTATTTGGGGTTTTGAAGCATCAAATGAAATACCAGGAAAGTAATTTTAACCGCTTAAAGTTACCATTCAAATTAATAATGTAGTCGCAGTGGAATGCATGAAGCTCTTAATTAGAAATTTCTCGCCATTAGTAATTTTAATTAGTTCCATAAGCCACTACCATTAGTAATTTTAATGGTAAATTAAGCTGTCAAAACTACTTTCCTGCTATTTTACTAATAGTTGATGCCTCAGAACACAGTACGCAGTGTCCTGCTTCTCGTTCAACTATTGACCTTGGAGGAATTCCGAGGTAATTCAACACTACGGAAAGATCTCGTTATAACAAGGAAAGATCTCGTGATGACAAGGAAAGATCTCGTGATGACAAGGAAAGATCTCGTAAAAACAAGGAAAGATCTCGTGAAAACAATGAAAGATCTCGTGATAACAAGGTAAGATCTCGTAAAAACAAGGAAAGATCTCGTGAAAACAATGAAAGATCTCGTGATAACAAGACCGACCGCGCGTTTCATGCTGACTTTGGTTGAAATTAATCTTCGCGGAAGGCGAAGCGTCGTCTGTTGAAGAACGTTTGAACAACGAGATTCTCTTCGCTGCACTTTTGATGATGTTAGTACAGAACCTCAGCTCGCTCGTGTATGTGCTCAAACAAATGCTTTCGTCTCTAATCAACGGGAAATGAAGCGCAACCTCAAACGTACACACACACATGCTCACCCTCACACGCACTCATTCACACACACACACACTCATTCACACACACACACATACGTGCACACTCACACGCACACACATCACACACACACATTTGCGCACACAGCACTCTCCCTATATTTATACGAGTGTATACACGTACACACACGCACACATACGCACACACACACACATCGCACACTCACTGCATATGCACTGCGTCGAACAATTGAAAAAATGTGCAGAAAAGCGCATTAACGGAGCCTATATTCAAAGTTTTGAAGAAATTTGCGCTTTGAGAATAGATATTAACAACATTCACTTTCCTTACATGAAAAATTTACTTAGTCCAATCTCAAAAAAATGCCAGCAGTTGAAAAGCAGCACATTTTGAAATGAGTTACATTTTCAGACAACAGCAACAACAATTTATTTCAGTGACCGCTAACATTGCGCCCCGCAACTCTTGTAATTTCAATAACAAGGACCTTCGTTAACTCTATAAGAATCTTATTAATTGCAGATGTAGTACATGTGGTTGCCTTGCTAATAACTCTATGAAAAAAAATAAGTAAAAGAAATAAAATCAATTGGTATATGTTACTCTAGATTGTCATAGATTGGTGTAAGTGGGCTGAGATTGGCCTAGAGATTGATGCCGACCCACATCAATTTACCATAAACATTCATCAATTGTCGTGAACTGACTCAACACATGCTGGGGTAAATTGACATGGAGGGGCATTAGCCGTGACAAGCTGTCGTAAACTACCACAAACTGTCGTAAACTGTCACAAACTATCGTAAACTGTCACAAACTGTCGTAAACTGTCACAAACTGTCGTAAACTGTCACAAACTGTCGTAAACTACCACAAACTGTGGTAAACTGTCACAAAGCGTCGTAAATTGTCACAAAGTATGTCAAACTACCACAAACTGTCACAAACTGTCACAAACTGTCATAAACTGTCACAAACTACCACAAACTGTCACAAACTGTCACAAACTGTCACAAACTGTCACAAACTGTCACAAACTGTCACAAACTGCCACAAACTATCACAAACTGTCACAAACTATCACAAACTGTCACAAACTGTCACAAACTACCACAAACTGCCACAAACTATCACAAACTGTCACAAACTGTCACAAACTGTCACAAACTATCACAAACTGTCGTAAGCAACTACAAACTGTCACAAACCGTCACGAGCTGTCACACACAGACAAAAACGCTCATGTCACACAGTCATATGCAAGTTATCCTCCACACCTGTGCAGTATGTGTCCCAGCTGTTGTTAGGCCTACGTCCTCTAGGCCTACGTCCTCTAGGTCTACGTCATCTAGACCTACGTCCCCTAGTCCTGAGTCCCCTAGGCCTGCGTCCCCAAGGCCTACGTCCCTTAGGCCTATGTCCCCTAGGCCTGCGTCCCCTGGGCTGAATTGGTGCTACATTAATCTCGTCAGTTCGGTGGTCTCCCTCTCCAGACGGCGGCGATCACACGGAAATGCTTTTAGCCACAGAACTGCAGCACAGTAGAGAGAAGATGAGCAAAATAACGGATTAGAAGAACAGAAGAGCAGAGGAGTGGAGCATCAGAAGAACAGAACAGCAGAGAAACAAAAAAAAAGAAGATAAGGTCTCGTTGTGACGCCCTGTATATGAAGGACTTGCTGCCACTGTGCTGTCACGGCATCCTTGCTGGAAATGATATACCCTCAGGTGGCTTGCTGCATCCTTGCTGGAATGATCTGCCCTCAGGTGGCTTGCTGCATCCTTGCTGGAAATGATCTGCCCTCAGGTGGCTTACTGCATCCTTGCTGGAAATGATCTGCCCTCAGGTGGCTTACTCCATCCTTGCTGGAAATGATCTGCCCTCAGGTGGCTTACTGCATCCTTGCTGGAAGTGATCTACCCTCAGGTGGCTTACAGCATCATTGCTGGAAATGATCTGCCCTCAGGTGGCTTACTCCATCCTTGCTGGAAATGATCTGCCCTCAGGTGGCTTACTGCATCCTTGCTGGAAATGATCTACCCTCAGGTGGCTTACAGCATCATTGCTGAAAATTATCTACCCTCAGGTGGCTTACAGCATCATTGCTGGAAATGATCTACCCTCAGAGCACGACCAGCTCAAGT
This sequence comes from Platorchestia sp. MABIK, assembly GCA_014220935.1. Classification (NCBI taxonomy): domain Eukaryota; kingdom Metazoa; phylum Arthropoda; class Malacostraca; order Amphipoda; family Talitridae; genus Platorchestia; species Platorchestia sp. MABIK. Next base: position 138,315 of record JACJUY010000595.1, on the reverse strand, counting down.
GAAATCTTGCACCTGACAGCGAGGGCTAAAATCCGAGGGTTGATATGAGGCGTAGAAAGCTGAGAACAGTGAGAGTGCTTTATTATTGCTTTACCAGTGCACACAGACAGCTCTTAATAACATAGAAGAGCGAAGTTATAAGTGCACGGATGCGTAAGCACTTGTATGTGCAAAAATATTATATTTTACAATTGTTGGTAAAGGATGTTTAACTCATTTTAAATCGGGCCCGCATTTTATGCCAAAAATTTTATTCTACAATGATTGGTTAATAACTCATTCAGGGTTTTAAAGTCTCTAAACTGCTAAGTTTCACACTCAAATGCTTTTCTCAGATAGAAAGTGAATACAAAAATTCGTCTAATTTGAAATGTCGTCATGTTAAAAATTCATCGTTACTTAATCCTCCTAATATCACTAGTTACTCGTAAATGAGTCTTCGCCCTCCCATGCATTCTTGTCGTGCTGAAAAGCAGTAACACGCAAAAGCGTTTGGATCAAGAAAGCTTTTCCTTGCTCTCTTCCGCATTAATTTTTCTTCGTTTCTCAAACAAACGAGTAGTTGTGTTACTTTCTCCTGTTTATCGCGAAGATAATTAATTTTTCAAATATTGGGAGCCAAACTTTGAGCATCATGAAAATGTCTCTTAACATCAGAAACAACACATCGTTTTGCCACGACGAAATCTCGTTGAGAAGCTCGAACTTGTGCCTCTCGTGAAGAAAGAAACAGCCACTACACTTTTTAAATAGGAACATTCCGTCGTCGTTGTCACGCATTCAAAAGCGACCCTTCAATTAGCCTTTGATAAGTTTGACTTTGATGATAAGCGCAAGCCAATTTCGCTCGCCAGAAGAGAAACAATAAAAAAATTTCGCATTAGAAGCAGCCCGTTTGCTGAGCAGCGGCCGCCAGAAAGATGTTAAGCAAAACATTGCAGGAGCGAGAAAGTGCTTTTGCGAGGCCATTGCGATCAGTAATGACTTCCAGTGATTGCTAAGTGCAGAGGGAGATTGACGCCAGAGCTCTTACGAGCAATCAATAAGATGTTCTCAGGCGAAATGGATTGCGGGGCCGGAAGATGCGAGAAATTTCCAGTTCTATTCATCATGGATCATTGGCTGGCGAGGCCATGAGCTTTTGCGATCGGGCTTGGTCATCAATAAAAAAATGTTGACTGAATTTCTTACTACTTCAACACGTGATAAACTGGAACGATTTCGTGAAGTTGAAAGGATGGAAAAGGATGGAGTAGAACTGAGGGCATGCAGTGCGTAACATGCAAAGTGTACATTTAATTATACATAGAAGAAAATGAACTTTAAAAGATTACATACAAAGTTGGTTAGTATGAGACTTACGTATGCCATTTGCTCGTTGAAATGGTCTTAACTAAAATAATTCATGTAATTCAAATTAGAATGCGCTCAAGCTTCTCTACGTCATTACCCTGATAAAGAACGTAATGAATCGGTCATGTATACTAGAAGATAAATAAATACTCTTTGATCACGGATGCACAGGATACTTCAATTTCATGAAGCACCCACAATTTTCAAACTTTCATGTATGTGCCTAGCACTTTGAATGCGACGCGAGCCATATTTGGTCACTGAGGGAGTTTTCATTATGCTGCTGACCAACCAGTAGTCACAAACTCAATTATATAAAATGGTTAATTAAAGCTAGATGAAAACGTGATCCAGTTAATGTTTGGTATTTTAAACATGGCTTACAATAATTGCCTTTAAATTTGAATTGAATATTAACCTTCAGTTTTACCTGCCGCAGTCGACGTGCTAGAGAAGCCTTTCTCGAGTCAGCCACCATACATATATGATGGACTTCCTGGACGAACAGTGCCTCAAACCTCGTACTTTTCCTCGTTTTAATAGCCCCTGTGATGACATGCACACCTATCTCTTTCAAATCCAAGCACATGACGTGTAAGTCTTTGCTGGAACGAGAACAATTTTTCTTCAGCAAGAAGCACTTGTGTTGCACAACCAGGGTGAGATCCCCGCATAGTCGCCAACTTTCGCGCCCTCTGGCAAACCGAGACCTACCGAAACTGCCATTTAGTTTTCACAAATCCCGTCTCCTGCACAAGAAAATATTTTACGGCCGTCGTTCCTGCGGTTAGCTGTCAAACTCAAGTCATTAGTTGGGCTCGCAGTCGCAGTTCCGTAAGCAGTTGCAGAAATATTTACGATAAATAGAAGAAGCAGAGCGCGGCGAGGGCGTCTGGAATGTCCGGGCAGTGAAGCTCCGTCTTCAATGGGCAGCAACGGCTCCAGAAACGTGAGGTTTGCAGGAGAAAACTTCTCCGAGGGTCATTTGGCGTTGATCAAAAGGAAACTTATTGTATTGCTTCACGAGGAGAAAATTGGACGTATTGCTCATGTGAGGATGATGGAAGGGAATTTATTGGCGTGTGATTTTTCAAACAGAACAATGCGAAGACTTATTTATCCTATGGCACATGCAGAAGATGCTCTTTGAACGCTTTAAATGAAATCTATTGAATGGAATGACGGAAAGTACAAACAATATTTTAACTCAACATACGCTGCTTGAATGTTTTACACTGGTCCTATTGAACCACAACTGCGTTTTCGAATGGAGTACTCGTAAGTATTAGACTAGGTTCCACACACGTAGCTGTCACTCTGATGCAAAATATGCAAAGTAATTATTTCATTTTTACCTTTAAAAAGAACATATAAGCAGTTGTTATTCTAATCAGTTTTACACGTTTAACTTTTCCGACGCAAGTAGATGCCTAGTTTGGTAGATTCTACCATCAGGAATAAAATAACATAGCAGCCGACACAAGTAGATGTATAGCTCGATAGATAGATCAGGAAGGGAATAACATTGCCAGAGAACGTGCCAAGTTCACTTGAGAAAGTTGCAGAGGGAGCTGATCTCCATCGATTTTTAATTGATCTCTACACGCAAGGTTCCAGTCGCGAATGACCCTTCCAGAAATTAAGGGAATTTTTCAGCTCAAGTTTGCCCCTTGTGAAGGAAAAACCATTTAAAAGATCGCTCGCTTGCCAACCCTCTTGAGAGCGCAGTCTGGTTGCCATTTTTTGTAACCTTCGTCCGGCCAATAAAATTCAGCAGGAGGCTTAACGGACGCCGTCTGCTTTAGTTCTCTGGGGTTCTTTGCCTGCTCCAAAGCGGGTGTCGTATGAAGGCCGAATAATGCCGAAGAAAAGTTAGGATAAAATTGCTGCGAGACAAAAATGAGCATTTTTCTTTAACCTTTTCCCGAAAAACATGAAGTCCTTCCCCTGCTCCAATGAGGTTGTCACACATAGAGACCAAATAATGTCGAAAACTTTTTCAAAAATTACTGCGAGGCACAAATGAGCATTGTTTCCTAGACTTTTTTGCAGAATGAAATGAAGTCTTTTGTAACGATTTTCCTTCGTTCCGTCTGGAAAAGGGTTGAAAGAGGATTTTTCCACTACAACTATATTCAAACAAAAGAGGTAGGCAATCTATTTAAGGTTCCACTTTCATTGTACGATTTACTTGTATGAGTCAGGTGTGAAAATTAATTATGGTAATGAAGCCCCCTACTGTATTATTATGAACATGTCTTTCTCACTTCTACATGGAGCAATTTTCATTTTGCTGCTGACCGACCAGGAATCACAAACTCAGTTTTCACTTGTGTTGAATGAAGTAGAAAATTCAAGTTGAATGAAGGCACGATCCATTTAAAGATTACAATTTCCCCAATTGTCCTCTAAAAATGACTGTAAATTTGAGTTAAATATTGAACTTTACTTTAACCAATGGCGATCAAAGTGTTGAATAAGGCCCGTCGAAGTCGCAATCTCCATCCGGCTCTTCCTGGTCTCTAGGTCACGCTCTCTTCTGCCTGCCTTCAGAGACATTTCTTTGTTCAGAAAACACGATCTGGTCCAAAGATCTTTCTTTCGTCGACATGAAAGCGCAAGGTTCTTTCATCGACACTTTACCGTGTGGGAAACGCCCAGTGTAATTTTCGTAAAAGATCCTGGGTTCAAGTTCAATTTCGAGTCGGTGAACTCTACTCCTCTACTCACAATGATTGCTTTTTCTTCAAATATTAATTTTTATTTGGGTTTGATGTGTGAGTATAGTTAACAAAGATGACTTGGTCGCTCATGCACAGAATGAGTTGCTCTCATGCACGCCAATGGGATGCTGCAATACACAATAAGCTTAATTTGCTTGACTACCACAAAAAAACGGCATTTTGAAGGAAACAAAATGGCAAGTAAACACGAAGACAATCTTTTAAATGTACGAAACCACTAATGTTTTCAGATTAGATTATAATGAACCTAATAACTTTCATTGTAGGCTGATTTTGGAAAAAATTTACACCATAGTCATAGAGTTTGTGCATTGTCCAGTGTGCAATTTGAATTTCAAATGCAAAATCTAAAAAAAATTTGCTGCCGTCTGAAGAAGGAGATGAAGAACTTCGGCACGATTAGGTATATGTCTAGTAAGTTTAAGTTAGCGGCTCTAAGAATCGACTTATTGGTAATATAATGATTAAGACACAATGTTCAGTGAAATTACTGACATGTCCCCATCAAATCTGGCTAATGAGTGATGGAAAGTTAATAAATATTAATAACATTAATAATTAATTAGCTTTGGAAATTTTGCCAGTGAAATTTTCAAACTTCCGTTTTGTCTAGTTTGTTTGTAATTTTTTCTGTTACTTTTTGATTCTTTCTGTTTACTGAGGCATAGGGAATTGAATTTCATGTGATTTGAACTAATTTCCTTCTATTGTGTGTTCTCATGAAGTTAAACATTTTATGAGAGGGTGTGCGATTTGTTACGTTGATCACTTTGTGCTGAAGGCACAGGTTGCCTATACAGTGTAATGCATTACCTATACAGTGTAATGCATTACCTATACAGTGTAATGCATTACCTATACAGTGTAATGCATTACCTATACAGTGTAATGCATTACCTATACAGTGTAATGCATTACCTATACAGTGTAATGCATTACCTACACAGTGTAATGCATTACCTATACAGTGTAATACATTACCTATACAGTGTAATGCATTACCTATACAGTGTAATGCATTACCTATACAGTGTAATACATTACCTATACAGTGTAATACATTACCTACACAGTGTAATGCATTACCTATACAGTGTAATACATTACCTATACAGTGTAATGCATTACCTATACAGTGTAATACATTACCTACACAGTGTAATACATTACCAACTTAAACTAGATCTATAACACTGAAAATGACACCTGCTGCTTCCACCTTTTACTGGGAATCAAAATTAATAAATAACTTTTATTGGTTAATTGATTATTGATTAATTTATCCTCAATAAATTAATGAAATATCCGATTATTAATTTTAATTAATTAGTAATCAATCAATCTGATTATAAACTCTGAATGATTATCAATAGATTAATAAAAATTATAATTATAATTAATAACACTGTAATTAATCATATTAATGAATAATTAACAAAGATTTAATAAATCAATTTATTTATTATATAATAAACAAATAAATAAGTAGTTAATAAGGTTATTTATTTATTATCAATATTGATCATTTAAAAATTAATGTTCCATCAAATTCATTGAAAGAAACAAAATGTTGTAGACCTGCAACACTAGCAAGTCATGTTGATCTCAGTCTCCAACATTGAGCCAACATCTCTGCTCTCATCTTCAGCAACTCAGCAAAGAAATGCTACATATCCAGTGTTAGAAAAGAAAAAAAGGAAAAAAAGGTCTTATGTGACTCAAACGATGCGGAAAATTCACAAAATTTGTGAACAGTTAACCATCCTCTCATTTTCATTTTCTTTTTTTTATATTTTTTCCTTTTATGTTTAAAAACTGTGCAGTAGAATTGCATATGAATGCTCCTGTCGGGGTGCACGGACTGGATTTCTGCACAATTTTATTTGACTCAGCGATGCAAACGGCTGTAAAAAAACGTGTCTTTAAATTTTAAGTTGACTCTTTTTCTTCTCAAATTTGTAACGTTGATTAACCATTGCACAAGTGATTATACTTATAAGACAGAAATGGTCAAAATATATATCTAATAATTATTGAAGATGTAGGTTATATGTATTATTATATGAATATACATATACTGTAAATCGTATCATAGCTTCCTCATTGACACAATTATGCGACGTACGAATCGATTCGAGAGAGACTGCCTTTACCAGACCTAGTACTTTTAAGTTTAAGTTTTCAATGCTGTGAGTTTATCAAGTCAGAAACGACTAAATCATGTACCCAATAATGCTGAAAACGGTTGCTTCATCATCGATCCGGCTTATTCTAACAGATATTTTATGGAAACCTATACAGCGGGATTCCCACAATAATTATTCACTGCCTTATTACCCAGTTTAACTTTTTCACCGGAACATGCATGTTTTTCGCCACCCAAGTGATTTTCGCCGCCCAAACATGCATGCAGGCGGTGAAAAAGTTAGAAAAAAAAAACACCGGCATCTACGGATGCTTTATTTCCAATTGAAGCATGATACATATCACCTTTTACATTGGTTTTTCAAATGCCTTATAACTAACACCAGGACGCCATGACGCTTTCCCCCGGTCGAAGACCGGTACCCATTTCAGACACCTGAGTAAAGTGGGGTATTGTGCTTAGAATTTTTCTCCTATACCCAACAGAGAAAATCGCCAACAGCGCCGAGACTCGAACCCGGGTCTCCCCGCACGGAGTCAGGTCCGCTACACACACGGCTATGACGAGCACTGGGTAGACTGGGTACCTTTTCCATACAGTTGCAATCGCTGGCGCAGATCACGCAACAGAGCAGGGAAACAGACGTCTTTGAAAGAGATCTATTTACCCGCTCACACCCTGGATTGGCATCCCCTTCAGCGCCTCTCCCTCGCTCGTAACAACTCGCGAGCAAAGTTAGTTTAAGTTAGCGGCCTCTCATTGCCGAGCGAGCCCTTTTCTCAGAAGATGGCGGGTTCTACTTTACATAAAGGCGTTACATTCACGACTTTCGTCGACTTTCTCAACCATAGACTCGGGATTTGGCCGAGTTCGCCTGTATCTAAGCCAGAGATAGCACTCTATTTTGGCAGATGACGTCTGAGAAACTCGTGTGTTTCAGACGTAATGCCTGCTGTAGATCTTCGTCTCTGTCACAAGTGAAGACTCAAATTTGCCAAAGTGTAGTTACTCGCGTGATTGTTTTGTTTTACGGTGCTGGTGGTCTTCGAGCAAAGAAACAGATTTATGGACATGAGGACTTATGTCATGAATGGTAATTGCAAGCCGATTTTGAAAGATAAATCTCGTCTTCTTAAAAGCGTTCATGTTGCTTTGAAACATGACATGGTTACTGCGAGCGAAATTTATTTTGGGGAACCAAAATGACGGGAGTAAAGAGTGACCTTCATCTCGAGTTCTGATGAAAGGCTTCTCAGGAAGCGGTCAAGTATACTCTACCTTACTAGTACTTGGAGTGCGTCGGCCATCAAAAATTGATTACCATAATCTAGCGCTAAATCACGCATCCTTGATTTAGCGGGAAATGGAAAAAACAAAACACACGCTAAAATTTAACAGTGCAACTAGATTTAAGAACTCTGAGCAGTAAACACACAACCTCGAAATCAAATGAATAAAACAAAGCTGCATCAGATCCAAGCCTTAAATCAACCTAGTCAAACTCGCATACTTGCTAAGCCAGCAGAGCTGAGCCGCTATACAGCAGCTCAGGACACCTCTAAGTAATGGGCACATCCTCATATTTGTACTCAGTGCACAAACGGAGTTGATGGTGCACACTGTACTCCAGCGTGTGAGCTCGATTGCGAGTGCTTGCTGTACTCGTTTTAGATACTTGTATGTTACAATACATACACATCAAATTTGTGCACAGTATATGAAATAGGGTCAGTGTTCAGAAACTGTCCCTCCAAAATTTTTTCACAGCTTCTCAGAACCAATTCATCTCACACATGTTATTGTAGAGCACTAGCGTTTCTTCAGGAATTGTGAGGGGAATTTCATTAATTTTTTGCTGTAACTAATTCCTGACCCTAACGCCACCTCCTATTTAACTGCTTGTGAAAGTCCTTCTACGAGTTTTTGAGATCTATTTCTTAGGCTTGAGTCTAATTCCAACTCCCCAATGTGAGTGTGACAACACCGACTGCAACGACTGTTCAACTTTCACGGTGTCGGTCGAATTTTATCGCTCAAATTCCTGAATTCGACTTCACGAGTTCTCGATTTACACGATTCTAAAGTCTGATAGTTTCATATGTCTCTAAAGACCTGATGGTAGTTTGCAGCCTCCAAAGCCAGTCTGAAATCCGAATATCCGAATCTGCAAGCCAGACCCAAAATCAAACTCTACATTTTCGAACACGTTGACAATTTTCACTTGAACGACCGCAACACCTGTCATGAAACGGATGTGCGAGATGAAAATTGATTATATTCATTGGAATCGAAACATTCTGATACATTTTCAAGTAACTTCCACCTCTCCATAAATGTAAATTAAGATTGAAAGATTCTGATGCATTTTCAAGTAACTTTCACCTCGCAATTACTGATCAATTTTACATTTCTGTGAGCAGGCATCGCATGAAACACACGAACTGATGTTGCTCCCGTGATCTAAAACGCAGCCAGGCGTGAACGATCTACCAAAATTGTGGTCGAACTTCGGCTACTCCAAAGTTGAGACGCCTGCATAATGACCACGAAACCACGACATCCACGTAGCTCGAGCAGGCAACTCTGGTGTCCTTTATTTGGGGAAACGGAAATTCCTACACTCTTACATTACATTCAAGAATCTCGCATGTGTTATACAATACAGCGGAGACTCCAACAAGGATAATCATACTCTAGCTTCGTGTTCGCTCACTTTAGTTGAGTCCCGAATGCGCATTCCAAGATACAAGTGATAACACTGCATTGGTTATTCTGAATATGGAAGATAAACCTGTAGATGTGCTCTGAAAATAACGTAAAATAAATGCTCGACTACGAATGTTGTTTTATGTTTATGAAACACGAATGTTTTATGAGACGAGAATCGTGTTTCAGCGATCATTCTTTTCCATTCTATTCCATTCCATTTGCATTCTTTTCCAGGTTTGAGCTGGTTTGTGTAGACCTGAAAATTCTGTCCTGTGAGGTCAAGATGAGCTGAGATATTTTAATAAACTTGAAGGCACTTGCCCCACACCAGCGGAGTCTGTGCGAGAGACAGGAAAAGAAGCTCAGTTTGGCAGAAATTAAACTCAACGAAGAATGAGAAAATGTAATTGAGAACTGGTGCTCTCAGGAGCTGAGGTTGTGACATGTGGAGGTGTCTTACAAACTCATGTGAACTCGAGTCATTAAAAATTTTCAGTTTGCGAACTGCATAACGATTCTACTTTCTACAAAAAACATTTATCGGAAATTTCCAACTGATCAGAAAATAAAGTGAAGTGAATTGAAAATAAAACACATAAAACCCATTCTTCAAAAAATACATTGAAAAAGAGTTGAATAAATTGAAAATAAATCTCATAATACCCACTACTCACAAAAGGAGTTTAGATCTCGCGATCGTTTACAAAATCAGTTAAATGGACGAACAGCAGCGGATAATGCGTCATATGTTCACATATGACTAACATGTGCAAATTACATGAGCTAATTTGAAATTACATGAAACTGAAATTTCCTCTGTTGTTTTACGGCAACAAACTATAACGAGTGACGATGTAAAAATGCAGAATTAACACGGTGGGTTAAACTGAAGTTCAGTATTCAACTCAAATTAAAAATAATTTTCAAGATCAATTTTGAAACTAACGAACATAAACTAGAACGCACCTTCATTTATTTTTCATTAGGCATTTATCAAAATTGAGTTAGTGACTGCGGGTCGGTCAGCAGCAATATGAAAATCCCCTCAATGACCACCGGCGGTCACGCCGCACTTAAAATGCTAAAAGGGACAATTCAAGCATGACTATTCAAATATATCCTGTTAAATCGATTCCGTTCCGACGAGACTGGTTTGAGGTAGAAGCTGGTTAGAAATGCCGTAATGGCAACAGAGACTGCTTTGAATTTTGCAATAGTGGCTGTTGTTCCGTAATATTATTCAATAATTCAGGCGTTTCTGCATGCGTGCTCTTAAGAGATGAGGCAGCGTTCTGCAGCTCGGCCTCCCCTCGCATCCAGATGAGGGAATTCCCTCGGACAAATGAGGGCAGAGCTCCTGATGCGGTGTGAACTCTGTGGCTTGTGGTGTTACTCTGTGTAATGTGGCAATGGCGTGTGGTACAGTGTGGTGTGTGGCAGTGTGGCGTGTGGCAGAGTGTGTGAGGGGAGTGGTAGAGCGTGGTGTGTGGCAGAGTGTGTGAGGGGAGTGGTAGAGCGTGGTGTGTGGCAGAGTGTGTGAGGGGAGTGGTAGAGCGTGGTGTGTGGCAGAGTGTGTGAGGGGAGTGGTAGAGCGGGGTGTGTGGCAGAGTGTGTGAGGGGAGTGTTATAGTGTGGCGTGTGGCAGAGTGTGTGAGGGGAGTGGTAGAGTGTGGTGTGTGGCAAAGTATGAGCATGTGGCTGAGTGTGGGAATGATGCAGAGTGTGGTATGTGGTAGAATGTGAGGGTGTGGCAGAGTGTGGTATTGGGGCAATTTGTTGAGGTGTGATGAAAGCAGGATTGACAACAATAATACAACTGAGCACCGAAATCAAGATAAATGTTTAAAACCATCACCCTGGCGGAAACTCTCAGAGAGCTTAAAAGAACCACAGTTTTGCTAACCGATACTCACATATCAGGAGACTGTCGGTGTGTCTCATTCTGTTGTGGGCTGGCAAAGTTGGGAAGAGAATTGATATTCTTAACACAATTGCAAGGGAACTACGAGCTTCTGAATGTGGATATGGACTTCCTATATTTTCTTTAGTGGTAATTTAAGTATTTATCAGGGGTAAATCATCTTGCCGTGGATAAAATATCCAAGAGAATATATTCAGATTGTTTCTCCCAATAACACACAGTAATTATCCCTTAACACGGCTGTTATACCCCTTCGTGTGGTTTGTCTAGCAATTAAGGATCTTTAAGTTAGAAAATTTCTAAAATCCAATTTGTTGTACATAAATTAATGTATGTATCTATTCTTGTGGAAACAAACGATTTTTATTTCCTGTTTTTGACGAATACACTTCCATATGATACTTCTATTTCAGCGGAAGAAGAACTCATTCACACTAAAAATTCACACGACGGCTTCGACAACAAAACAACTTCTGTCACCATGCAGAGGCTTTTCAGAAATGAAGGCCCGTTGCAGTTTGGTTTTTGCTAATTCCTTCACGCGAGAATGGCTGTCAAGATGCCAGAATTGCTGCCAAGAACATAAAAAAGCACTAAGCTAATCGAGCACTTCCGTTAAGGCCCTGGTTTACGATGTAGGTCACATTAAATGCGCACATGGTGTTGTGGCGCATGTTGATGTGCGATGTGGTGGGGTGAACTTCTATGAATGTTACGTGGAATGGCATTTTGGAATGTTAAACCCCTGAAATGCTGGTTTTACACTGCACATTCAAATGAATGTCGTGAAATGGTGTGTTGGAATGGTAAACTTGTAAAATTTTTGTACTAGGTACACTGCACACTCAAACAAATGTTTTGTAGAATGGTGTGTTGGAATGGAAAACTTCTAAAATTTTTGTATTAGGTACACTGCACACTCAAATAAATGTTTTGTAGAATGGTGTGTTGGAATGGTAAACTTCTAAAATTCTTGTATTAGGTACACTGCACACTCAAATGAATGTTGTGTAGAATGCTGTGCTCTCTTTAACACGTTAACTGCGATGGGTTAAATTCAAAGTCAATTGTATTAAGGAATTTTGAATTAGCCAACATTGACTGGATCGTGCCTTCATTTGGTTTTCGCTAAGTATTTATAAATTGAGTTAGTGACTGCAGGTCGGTCAGCAGCATTATGAAAACCTCCTCAGTGACCACCGGTTGGTCCTTTCGCAGGAAATGTGTTAAATGTTTTCTTTATTCATACTGAAGGAAGGACTTCATGAATATTTATGCTTTTTTCTTCTACACATATGCATCTGCTCAGGAGATCCTCGTCTCTTCATCACTCTTGCGTGATTTTTTCTTGTTAATTTTCATCATTTTACTTTTAACAAATAAAATTCGAACCCATCGGAGACTTTAAATTCTTGAAAGGCAACTCTGTCAACCTTGTTATACGAAAGTTAATATTATTTTAATGAAAAAATTTGTATAAATAAGTTTTTTCATTCAACGCACGCACTTAGGCACAGCGACTGACATTCTTCGTAAAAATTGTCGCGAAAAATTTCTACGACTATTGTTATGAGTGAAGTTTATGGACGCAATCAAAATGTCACAAGCTCTAAAAATGGGTTCAATTAAAATTTCACAGGCATTATCACAGAGACAGAAAAAAGGCATTAAAAAATAGCAATGAAAAATTATAATGATCTTATCTATTCTAGGAAAATTGAGAAAATCGTTTAATAATCGTAAAAAGTTATTACAAATAAATCGACTTTGGCTTGATTATCTTAACTATGATTATCAGCGCAAATTCAAAAAGCTTTGAGCGTTAACACGTAAAGTCCTGGAAAAATCGTCATCGCAGTTGCTTTTAATGATGCAAACGCGGCTGCCTAGTCGTCCTTGGCTTAACACTTCGACTGCAGCAAGCGAAACTCAAGTTCAATTTTCGACTCAAATTTAAAGTCACTTGTAGCAAGCAATTTTGACAATAGAAAAAACTTACTGGATCGAGCTTTCATTTATCTTTGATTAAGTGTTTATGAAAATTGAGTTTGTGACTACTAGTCGGTCATCAACATTATGAAAATCTCCTCCGTGGCCACCGGTGGAAGAACGTTGCGGTCTAATTGTCAAATTCTTGTTGACCTCGTACTTTCCCGGAAAACTTTGTCGTATAAGGGAAGTTTTCCGCGACTTCTCTGCTCAAGCAAAACGCACGTTAAATTTGAAGAAAATACGGGCAATAAAATTAGGCTTCATTTAGGCAACTGTCCGTTTATATATGTGGACTCTCTCCAAATTGAATGAAAAAGCCACTCCTGCATAATGTAAGACAGTTCATTATTTAAAAAATGAATTGCTTAACATTCTTTTCGCTGCACGTTTAGAAATTGTTGAACTTTGTTCGAAAATTTCGCCTAAAAAAATTAAACGACAGAAATAGTGACAATTTTGTGGATTTGAAAAACTTGCGAGTTTTCTAACAGAAAGTGAAATACAGAAAATCAAACGATATCAGTAATTATCAGTATTTCATGGTCAGGTGAACTTATTTTTAATTCGATGTATTTAACTTATTTTCATGTCCATAAATGAAAATAAATTGTTTGATAGATAAAAAGATAATTTCAAGCAGGATTAATAGTTATTGACCACATAGACTCGGAGTCTATTACCACAGCCATAATCTATTAAAGTCATGTAAACCGTCATTTTCAGACATGATCTGAAGTCTACGACTACAGCCATAGATTATGTAGGCAAGACAAGTTGCAAGTTCCGAAAAAATGCTCTTTAATTACCATTTTATTTTGAGTTCATTGGAAACATCCCTTTCACCACAACAATCTAAATTCTCCTCAGATCGACACCTCGCTGTTCGTATAACCCTGCATCAAGTCATCTTTCAAGTTCGTGCATTCTTTTGCTCATAGAAGGGAACCTTCACATTTGCGGCGTCTTTATAGGAAAACTGTTGAAATTCAATACGCACTTCATTGGTTTTCTCGTGGTGCAGTCATGCCGCGCTGCAAGTCGTGCCAAAGAATTTCCTCACGAATTTTTATCGATGTTTTCCGTGTTCTTAAATTCCATCGGTTTTCCGGCACCGCCTTATCGTCGAGGCAGGACGAAAGCAGGACCTTTTTTGCTGAATCAGTAAAATCAGGGTCAGATTGTGTCCCTTCGAAGAAAGAAAAATAGCAGTTCTTTGGTTTGGCAAAAACTTCTGAAAAATGGACTTGAGTGATCAATGTACACGTGTCATTCGTGATTCATTGTTCGTAAAAAACAAGACTTAGAGAAATGCTCTGTTCATTTGTGCCATTTTATGAGTCTCTTTGCAAGGCCAATGTAGTTTTACCCGTGAAAAACAGTTGAGATTGTGATGTTCCAGCCCTTATATTTGGTGAAGAGATGTTTCGTGTTTGGTTTCGGTAGCATGGAAAGTTTACAAGGCAAAATTTAGCTGACTCAGGAGTCGAGTATCGCTGTCAGTCCCCCTGATACCGGTAGCTGTATCACGTCTCCCTGATACCGGTAGCTGTATCACGTCTCCCTGATACCGGCAACTGTATCACGTATCCCTGATACCGGTAGCTGTATCACGTCTCCCTGATACCGGTAGCTGTATCACGTATCCCTGATACCGGCAGCTGTATCACGTATCCCTGATACCGGCAGCTGTATCACGTATCCCTGATACCGGCAGCTGTATCAAGTATCCCTGATACCGGCAGCTGTCTCACGTCTCCCTGATACCGGCAGCTGTATCACGTCTCCCTGATACCGGTAGCTGTATCACGTATCCCTGATACCGGCAGCTGTATCAAGTATCCCTGATACCGGCAGCTGTATCAAGTATCCCTGATACCAGTAGCTTTTCCTGATTCTAGTTCAAGATATTCGTAACCTTTGCCATGTTTTCCTTCTCCGTTTGTGTCTTCTCTTTTCTCGTTTCGTATTTCCTTCCTAATTCTAGTTCAAGATATTCGTGATCGTTGCCTGATTTTTATTCACTACATGTGCCTTCTCTCTTCTCGTTCCGTTTTTCCAGATTTTGCGTCCTGATAATAGTTTCTGATTCGTAATTTTCTTGCCTCTCATGATTCGTGCGTCTCTTTCCGACGTTTTACTTCCGATTTTTGATTCATTTTGCCTTTGCTGAACTGAACGGCCGTTTCCTGATTTTGAAATTAGTACCAGAGATCGGTCGCCATTCTTGGCCCGACGCTCGCTTAAGAAGATTGCGATTGGGGCGCTGACAATGATTTAAATTCGTCAGATTTGCATGCTGGTGTTGAATGAGATGGGCCTCACAAGCGTCCAGGTCCTACGATGTTCGGTCTGGAATCCCGAGGTCAAAATGAACAGGGTGGATGAATAATACATGAGGAAAAAAGTTCTTACATTACCCTTCGAACGAAGGCACTTCTGGGTCACTTAATTGGCCAGGAAACTGAACGCGTCGCGGATTTCAGCGCGCTGCAAAAATTTTACGATTTTTAAAATCTTTTCTGAGAGATAAACGAAGTTTAGAAATTCCAGCCGGAACAGGTTAATTTATAGAAAACTGTGGGAGGATGAACTAGTGCCGTGGTAATGGATTGTCTTATTGAGGCTGTTGTTCGCCTCATAAAATTGTTTTATAAGTGCATGTTGTGTCGATAGCGTAGGATATCTCGAGCATACAAGTGAGCACAAAATTTATTCAAAGGTTATAAAGACGGACGTAAATTCCAGAAGAATATATGCTTAGTTCACGCCTTGTGAGAAGGAGCGAAAGAACTTAATGCGATATTTCAGCAGCAAAATAGAGCCCAAATTTCTTTTGAAGGAACAAAAAAACTCACTGTCATATTTTAGAGCCAAATTTCTTCTAAATCAAATTTAGATAAAGTGAAATCTCAAAATGGAGCAAAATTTCTTCAAAAATTCTGAAGATTTGATGCAGCGCAGGGCGAGCTCCCAGGAGGCAGCAGGGGCCACGCAGCACAAATTCAAAATTTCGAAATACTCTAAATGTCACTCATGAACATTTTCCTGAATGCGCGGATGAATCAGCCGGGTTTTTGTCTTAGGATGTGTGTGTGTGTGCTTATATGTGTGTGTCAAATGTGTGCATGTGTGCTGAGAAGCTTTGCCGAAGTTACACAGGAAGTTACAGTTACAGCTACAGGAAGTTAA
>JACJUY010000595.1:81725-121976 GCA_014220935.1 Platorchestia sp. MABIK | reverse complement strand
GTTCACCTGCTACTCGTACCATGTTCACCTGCTACACGTGCCATGTTCACCTGCTACTCGTACCATGTTCACCTGCTACTCGTACCATGTTCACCTGCTACACGTACCATGTTCACCTGCTACACGTGCCATGTTCACCTGCTACTCGTACCATGTTCACCTGCTACTCGTACCATGTTCACCTGCTACACGTGCCATGTTCACCTCCTACATATGTGACTCGAGATCTACTGTGCTCACATGCACGGAGTCGTTTTTAAATTTATATGATTTCCGCAATTAAAAAAACATTTCCAGGAAAGATATCCCCCTTTGCTTCGCTTCATTTGAATAACTCGTTAGAAATGATGCCTACAAGTCTTATTGCTAGTCATCAATCCACCGTTTATTTCTCCGATCTACCTCAGTTTGAGAATCCTGATAATAAAATTTTCAAAAAAATTATCTCATGAAAATTTCCCATTAAATATAATACAGCAAAGTGAAAATGCGCTTTTCTAAAGCAGAAGAGCCCCTTAGGTTGAGTTGGAATACAATTGAGCGCCTCAGAAAAACGTTGGTGGTAGGATGCCCTAGAAGTCGCTGAACTTGTACGGGCCCACAGGTAGCTATACTCAAATTTGACCATTGTGCTAGACTTAAGAAACAATCTACTTCTGTCTCGCTTGTGGTAAATAAATTGCTTGAATTGTTTAAATTGTTTACATTGTTCAACTTGTTTATATTGTTTCAATTGTTTAAATTGTTATTTATGATGACTGTAAAATACGATTCAAGTGCATACATTTCCTCCTAAGGCGCTCACAAGGACAATCTGCCGCTTTGTGCTACAAGTAAAATATGATAAATCATAGTTATGCATCATCCTCGAGCTATCATCGCGAGTCAGGGGAAATAATAAGCTAAACCTAGAAAAACATTTCCATGCACATTTACACAGGATTTCATTTTACATTCCGTGCACAGGAAATAATTAGCTAAATGTTAAAAACGCTGCCTTGAATACTTACTCAGGATTTTATTTTACATTCCATGCACTGGAAATAATTGGCGAAATGTAAAAAATAGACCGGAACAGTAAATTGTGGCCAACTTCTAGAAACTTTCCTTAGGAAACAAAGTACTTGGGGGGGAAAAGCTGAAGGAATTCTACTGACTGATTCTATTCCAAGCCTTCAATTTAGTTTAATTGGAATTTACTGCATTCTTATTCTTCCGGAAAAAATTTTGTTCATGTAACATTGTAATATTGCGAACAAGAAAATGAAGTTAAGCATTCTACCTCTGTATTCGAAGAAATAATTGGCCTCTCAAGCGAGACTTCATTTTTGCCTTCACGGTGAGTAAAACACTGTGCTGTTGCAATCAGAAAGGAACGAAGAACTAGACATGTTTGATTTATTAAGCTCTTTTTACCACCGTAAAAAATAAAGCTATTCAGAAAGCTCTCACGTCAAAAATAGCAGAAAATTAGTCTTCGCTTGGAATAAACCTTTTATTAAAATAGCTTGGCATTTTGTCACTCACTCTCTGAACTTTCAAATTATAATCATTTTCACCAAAGCTTGAAAAATGGCCTCCTGTTTCATTTAGACGTCATAAAGTAATTTTTTGGCGGTGTTATTTGCACCTGCATGTGCGTTGCCAATTTCATGGTGTAGGCATTTTTAAACGCAACAAAATGATCCCCATCTTTCATAAGCTAATGTGCTATTGTAAAGGAGCAATGTGCTCCTGCGTCACGTGATATTTTGAACCATCCCATACACTCATTGAGACGGAACTTTCCTAGTGATGTGATGAAAGTACTCACCTCATTCATGTTAAACGAAAAAAATATGTAATTTAACTGTACTCTGAAATTCTGAAAGTTCCTCAGTTAAAAATTTCATCAGAAATTGGTGGTTGAAATACAGACGTGAAGTATTTAGATCTCAAAATAAATTTCGCAGGCAGGAAGCTGCAAATTCTAAAGCCTCTCATGAATGCCTTCAATCAAAAATTTTGCGGCTACCAAAACACGTTGCGAGCATCATTTGTTTGCAATGCATGGAACTAAAAAATGCTATATTACTCACTTTGTTTGTGTCTTTTGTGACCTCAAAATTTTATGAGCTCTGAGGATGCATACCTCAATTCCCTTGTTTCAGTGGAGCAATTCAGCCAAACGAACGAAGCAATAAAGGCGAATGTAGTTCAGAATCTGCGCCGAAGATTCCCTGAAAAAGCCATGACTGAGAGACCCGTTGTTCATCAGCAAAAGTATTCTTTTTTCTTGCCGACATTCCTTGTGATCTGGTAGTCAACTGTCGTGTAAATTATCCCAGCAGTCGTGAATGTACCCCACGAAGAATCTTCAATGCAGTACATTACGAATCGTTCATTGAAACAACTTTCATGATATACATAGTTGTGGTTAACATAATTACTGTGATCATCAGTGAGCTTGCAGTTACGAAATTTACCAGTGGGCTTCAATAGCTTCCCACCTGAGCCAGTTTGCTGCTCGTTTAGGCATAAGTTTAATTCAATCAAAACTTTGTCAATTAATGAATGTTATTGTCGCTTTGCGGAAGAAAAACTTAGAACTCAACAATCTACGCATTTATGTTTCATTTTCAACTTCCTGATTTCGTTTCCATTTTTTTGCTAGAGTTCATTCTTCTCACACATTTCAACCTCTAAAAATTTTAGAAAGCTGTTTCATGAATTCATTACCCAGGTAAAATAAAATGTTTATGCATACTCAACTTTGAATTTTTCCCAACTAGTGCACCTTCATTTGCACATTCGCAGTCGCCGGCGCCGAACTACCGTCAGCCGAGTGTCGGCCGAGCATCGGCCAAGCGTCGGCCACTATCTGAGAAGCGAGATACAGCCTATCTCCACAGCCTCTTAAACCTGCCCTCTAAAATGCACGCCGGCGACCCCTGATTATTCAAAGCTTTTGACATCCTTCCCTAAATTTGGGAGTTTCACTTTAGCGCTTAAAAGACCCGTTTTTTTCGTTCAATTTTTGAACCTCCAAAAAAGGAAACTTCGGGACATCTCGCATTAAACTCCGAGTTGCCAAATTTGGTTGCACTTTGGGATGAAAATGTGCAATCCGGCCAAATTTTGTTCCGCACCACTCTGAGAATACCCAATTTTGCCAAGTTGCGTGACGACTGAGGCAATGAAGACTTTTTAGTACTGCTCGTTCCTGGGAGGAAAAAGTCTTGAAAAAAATTCCTCGGACCTCGAAAGATTCTATAGAATTCTTTTTTTCCAGAAGTTTAGCAGCACTTTTAGTTAATAAAATGTTGGCCCTAAGAAATTAGTGAAAAAAATCAATTACAAAAGATATCCAGTGAGTAAAAATATAACTTTTTGAGCTGAAAATATCGTAAATGTATCTTTCAGTTTTTTTGAATATTTAGTAGAAAAAGAAAGCTCATTTCCTAACTCCAACCAACACCGGTGCTCCGTTTCACCACAATTACTGCTATCAACCAAAAATGCCTGATATTAAACAACCAAGCCAGTTAATTCTCTACCACAAGGATTCTGGAAGACAGGTCAGGAATGGCTACCAGTTAAGTTTATTCATTCCGGCACAACTACCCACCGATGAAATGACTCTGCCCATGAATTCCCGGAAAAAATATTGAGTATTCTACGTGTGAATTTCAGCTAACACATATCTAGTATTTCAGAAAGTATTCAGCTAGTTTTCAGCTAGTTTTCAGCTGGTTTTCAACTGGTGTGTACATGTATGTATGTGTGTGTCTGTATATATGTATGTTTGTACATCATGAACCACAACCCAGCAAAATTTAACTTAGATTTGCTTCCTGTAAGTTCACCCTGGACCAAAAATCGAAGTGAATTTATGTTTTGTCTTTTCATATCGGAAATAAAAATGCTCTGTCCATGAAATTGCTGATTTTTGAGTCTGGACTAGGGTTGAGGATGTGATGCATGTGCGTTCAGAGCCTGCAAAAAACGATTTTAGCATTTCCTGATACTTTCACCAACAGCCTTTTATTTTATTTATTATTAATTTATTTTTTATGATTTCTTAATTTTTTGGCGAGACTTTCTCGGTGGTAGAATTATTATTCCCGAGTATATTGGAACTGGGAGAGGCTTGGCAAAAAATATTTAATTTCATTGAAGACTCTAGCATGCGCGATTTTCTGACAAACTTTCAAGCGTCTTTCAATTTTTCAGGCAGACTCTGAAGAACAAATCTCAGTACCAGTCATCAAAGTGTTTTTGATTCCCTTCTGAGTGTTCCAGCTCCGGGAGTCAATCAGATGAACGAATTCTTTTTATTCAATTAAGGTACAACAAAAAGAAAAGCGCACAACATATGCGACCAAGCTCTGAAGCTCCTCCTATGAATTTCCTGTACAGTCAGATCATATTTTCTCTTCAGGAAAGGACTCCAAGATTTTCTCAGAATATCACTCAAGAAGACGATGAAGAACACACCTGAGATTGCTTTCGTTCGCGAATGAATAGACGTCAAAGAATCGCGTCACCTAAACCTATCGTTCAGTTGCGTTTTTTTTACAATGAACGATTGAACGAACTTTGCACGAATTTTTTTAGATATCTCCATCGGCCAACGAATATTCTTTGTCATAAGCAGCATAGAACAACATAGAACTCATGCTTACAACTCATGCCTCACAACTTTGCAACATAGAATTTGCGGGGCATGAATAAAGGCTTACTTCACACAGATAGCTTTAAATCTACAGTGAAATTTGCATTTTTGTTATAGAGAAAACATTTTCCAACGCCCAAATGATGGCTCTGATTTTTTCATGAAGATTGATCCTGTAGATCATGAACTATCTCTCATGTCAACATTTTTATTCATTCTTTTATCAGTGTTATTTGATCCTGTAGATCATGAACTATCTCTCATGTCAATATTTTCATTCACTCTTTTATCAGTGTCATATTTTACTAAATTTCAAATTTCAAAATTTCGCGTGCCTATTCGAGCGCGTCCATCGACGTCCACCCCGACGAATTTTGAAAGCCGCGCTCTTTTTGAGCTCTGAGTTTAATTCACGATTCAAAATATTTATTTGCATTAAATAAGAATGTCATTATGATGAACCATGCAGGGCTATAAAATGCAAACTAACTACAATAGGAATTGTCTTTTAGCCTCTGTGCTCTAGCTTCTAAAACAAGTAATTTATTTCTCTCTTTACGATAGGAGATTATTTCTAAAATATGAGGGTTACCTAATATCTACTGCGACAAGCGTTGCTCAACAGTCGCTGTGTAACTGTATGGTAGATATTAAGAACTTATGAATCTTCATTTGTTACTTCCTTGGCTGTACGATTCAGCAAATAAACTTCATTTCGTTGATTGGGAAATATAGATTGGGATACAATACAACACAATATGGAGGTATTCAACCGTAAGACCATCCCGTAGGAAACGTCGCGATTTCAAGGCCTCACTTCATCAGCAATAGAAAACCTCGGATAGAGCCCGCACTAACGTCACGCTAAAAGAGAAATAATTCAATGCGCTTCCAAGTGAGCTAACTACAAGTGTCAAATATTAACAGCCTTTTAGAATGCAGAAATGATAGAATTTTTCTGACTCCAAATAAAATTTTGTCGAAGTAGTGTGAATCGTAAATATTTTACTCATATTCGATAATACGTTTTATTAACTACATACGTCCATCCATCCATTTTTCTTGAAGATGCAACAAAAAAGCCCCAGCACAAGGTTCATTGCACTTGGGGACTTGATATTTGAGGAGTGAGGAAAATATCTTCCCTACGCGTTTAGTAAAGAAATTTCAAAGTTTTGAGTGTGTCCTCGGCTAAGTTTAAACTTGACGGAAAACTTAATGGTTTCTCTCATAAAATTAGGGTGGAGTAATTTGAGAAGAATGGCGCTTTGCGTTGGTTGCTTGACATTTAAATTACACTGAGAGGAAAGCAAAAAGCGAGTATAATCATTAAAATAACAATTTGATAACCTAATTTTATTCAAATTAATTAAATGAAGTTATTGAAAGCGTCAACCAGTTCTTTACAGGGTAGTATTATTGCACAATGCACTCACAGTAAACTGAGGAAAATTTCTGGCCGCTGTTGCCTCGCTTGTTTTCATCCACAGGATTCAAGATATGTTGACGTCGAAGCGATGTCAATGCTCTGAAATCATTTCTTACAATAATTACCTAGGTAGAAAATAACGATAACGTAGGTAGAAAAGCACAATTTATGGAAGTAAAACATGAGTTTAAGTAGGTATTAAAATCGGAGGTGAGTGGGTAAAATAAAGAGGAAGTAAAGTCGGAAGTAAAAAATAAGTTATTCGGGTCAAATAGCAGGAATCACGTAGGTAATAAAACAGAAGATACGTGGGAAGAATAAAGCGGAGTAACGCAGGTACAAAACAAGAAATACGTTGGTGAAACAAAAAAGAGTAACGATAGGAAGAAAAAGAAAAGTAACTTGGATCAAATAACAAGAATAAGGTTGGTAGAAAAACAGAAATTTGCTTGTGAACCGCCATACTCGTCGCCTTAATTCGAGGGCCGCGGCTTGGCTCGCTGTTGTGTTGCGTTGCCGCGTCCAGGAAACGAGGTGCCATAAAATTGCCTTCATGGCAACGAGAGATAATTTTGTGTCCGCCTTAATAAGAATTTGTACTTCCTCCGAGGTTCTCCGCCTCACATAAAAAAAAGACCGCGCGAGACTTTTGAGCACAAGCGCAACGTGTCAAATTAATGATGGTTGTAATTGAAAAATAAAGGAAAGACGTTTTTTTCTTGTGGAATGCCGTTTTCCACGCGGCTTGTGAAATTAGTGACGATTTTAATGGAAAAAAGGGAGGAAAGACGTTTATTTTCAAAAAAAGTTGATCCATGAAATGTGTGTGTGAAAGTCGAAGGATAGTAGAGTGACGGGAACAATTTTAGGAAATTTGTCTGTAAATGAACATTTCCCAGCGAGAAATTCCCAAGGAATATTGAGGGTTAACTTTCATGAAATGAACAAAAGCGATGACCTGTGATTTTTTTCGCGTTTCGGTTGCAAAAATAGAGAGTACAGATAAGTTAACAACAGGGTTCATAATTTACCAGGGACTTTGTAGCCCGCAGCACAAAATGTGTAAGTTTGCCTTCATTTTAAAGATTTTGCGTGACGAACATTGAGCTAATCAGTTTTAATCGGCAAGTGCAAATTAAGATATTTTGAGAATGTGTGAGGTTTCCAGCCCACAGCCACATGCCACTCATCCTCGCAGTCACCACTCACCACTCATCCTCGCAGTCACCACTCACCACTCATCCTCGCAGTCCCCACTCACCACTCATCCTCGCAGTCACCACTCAACCTCGGAGTCAGACTTTAAATTAAACAATAAAAGATTTGTTCTTTTTTACAGACGCTCCTGAAATCACACAATCGAGAATAAGAGTACATCAACGATTGTCGTATTTTATCGATGTGAGACGAAGTACATTCACTGAAAATTCGCTCTACGAGAGTGTTTAAATCATTCCTAAAAATTAATGAATTTTTATTCTTTGTGTTGAATTCAGTTTTCTATAAGTAATCACATGACGTTACGAAGCCCGTCGTACATAGGTTGAGCTAAAAATTTGTCATGCTAGCCACAGTTTAATGCAAATGTTAGTTTAAAGCCACTGTGTCGTATAATTATGACCGCAGAAGGGAAGATGTTTAGCTCATGAAAAATGTACGATGAGTTTGGCCATCATTGGACTATTGCATAAAATATTCACAGAATTTCTCGACTGAATGCAGGATTAGAAAAAGGCTTCAATTGTTAATGAAGAAAAATTTTAATCTTATCGTATTACTCTTGTATTAATTTTACAACTTACATTTTCTATATATTTCATTTCTACATTTTTCAGTTATTATAACACATTTCAGGTCGCTGAAAATGTAGAAATGAAGATATATAGAAAATGTAAGTTTTCCAAAGGAAAAAGGGAAAAATTCTCCAAGAGAATAGGCTTGTCTCACAACTTCTGACAAGTGCAGGCAAGGTAATTTTCTGGATCCAGGAAATTCGAGGGAAATTCGTTCAATACTTAGCGCAGTAGTTCAGAGGGAGACGTGGCGCTGTCGCTTTAACTTTCTCAGGCTCGAGTCCGAAATTAAAACTGAGAGGTTGGTAACCGAGAGTTTTGGCTGCCAAAAGTTCCGTGACGCTAAGACTATCTTTGTGCTGGCAGATACTTTTTGAGCCTTCAAAGTTGCGAGTGTAAAAGTTTTTTGGCGAGAGTGGAAGCGGCCGAAGCACGCGTACGTACGCAAGCACATTCACTGATTAACAGCGACGGCTGTTTGCATGGAGAGCGGTACTTGTGAGCGTTCCTTGCGACTCGTGCTGTGGTAAAAGGAACGAATGTAGGCGGTCGTCCTCGTAGCGCACCCCTAACGCTACCCCGTTTTTGCGAGAAGCTTAATTGGTGTTCTAATTCGTTTTGATTTTATACAAAGCCAAATTGGCCGTGCGCGTAAGTTTTGGTTACTGCTTGCCGTCGCTATGGCAACAATGCAGCTCTGAGATATTTTTCTGAGACCGAAACTTGGACGCGCTCTTGTTTTTATCATCGATGAAAGAATAGATGCGTAAATATCGAGATGGACTAAAAAATTACCAGATCTGATAGTGGTTTACGCGCAGCGCGAAAGTTTACCGAGTTTATGGAGGGTAAATTTTCTATTTTCAAGCGATAAACATTTTTTTTTGAATTCTTGAAGTGTTCCGTTAAACTATGAAGCGGAATTTACTTTTCAGATTTATCTTGTTTAACATGCAAGGGAATTTTGTGACAATTTTCAATACTCACTGCCTAACTGGAAAAAGAGACATGCAATCATCATATTGAAGGGACAAAATTAACTATTTTCAATGATGGACGCTTGTTTGTTTTATATTAAAGTCATCTTTTCTTCTTTGTTTTCATGGGAAAATACAATGTGTGATTGAAAAAAGTTACAATGATGTCATTGTTTTTATTCAAAAAGTCATCTTGGCGCCCCGACTTTCATTGAAAAAATCATAGTAACTTCGTCGCCTCCTCTTCGTTCCAATGGAAAGTGTCGTCGCCTCTTCTACGTTTCCATTGAAACAGCCACCATTATTTCATTGAAAAAATCAGCGCATTTTTGCCATTCGACACTCGCCATCATTGCGTGAGCCAGCGAGAGACAAACTTTAAGCATTTCTCCATTATTTTCCCTGGAGAGCCGCGGCCGCGAGGCCCTGGAGTCTCAGAGCAATGGGATCCAGACGCTGAATTTAGGACGCTCCATAAACGCATTTTGTCTTGCGGGGCTCTGGATTTTTGCGTGCCTGTCGAGTATCTAGAATACAGATTCAAGAGTATTGGATGGCTCCAGCTGGAGCCTCAGGGCTAGTCGGCACGTAAGGCAATATCCTATACCACAAAATTGCTCTTTTGCATCTCGCTTCTTCCAGTCCGCTCTATGTACGACCTATGGATGGATGTATGTGTTGTAGGCGGGTGGTGACGGATTCGCGGAGCGTGAAATGATTTTCCTAATAATAATAATCACGTGACCGGTCTGATCTGGAGGGGCGAAGTTGTTAGATTTATGCGTTGTTTGCGTGTACGCTGGAATTGAGTGACAAGCAATTTTGAGTGCTATTGATCCCCATCTTAATGGAAGAATTCAGGGTTGGAGCCTTTGGGATTTTTATTTTCCTTTGGTTGTGATTTGTTGGTTCACATACCTCTACGTAATTTGGTGTCAGGTATTAAATATTTTTTTTCCGGACATTTTTGATAATTGTGATATTATGGAAATACTAATCAGAAACATTTATTCACAACTTTAGGCCTCAGGAAAAACTACTGAAAAATTTAAACGGATACGCACACCGGAAATTAAGCCGTTTTGTGCGACTCTGGAGGGTCACAATTTGTGAATGAAATTGATAGATGAACATTTGTATCATTCACTGAAGTACAACAAATGATATTGAAAACGGCACAAGAAATGTGACTGAGGTAGATGTCACAAGTATTATTGAGAGAGATGCTGTCATTGATATTGATAGAGACCATAAATGACACTAAGAGTGGCACCATTAATACAAAGGAAGAGCTCCAAAGATGATGCACGCAACGGTATTGATGGTGATGCTGCAAACAACACTGGGAATGGCACCATCACTGATACTGAGAGGGCTGCCACTAACGGTACAAAGAAAACCACTCATCCATTGATAATGGAAAGGTAAATGGTTATAAGGTAACAATAAAATCATAGAGTGAAATTGTTCGACTTAATGTTAATGACAATAGTTTGAGAAATGGCTTAAAAATCAAATTTAAAAATTTCAGGTCATTGGAAGAAGTTGAAAGAATGGGAGTTTTTAAATTCAGTGAAAAACTTGGAATAAATAAAGTACATTATCTACTTACACTCGCAGTATGCAGAAACAAAGTGGAAGTTTGTTTCCTCCTTCCCCCATCAGATAAAAACATAATTTAAAACCTCGCTAAAAAATGATCTCATCTGCTTCCGCGAAAGTTGACGGTTTCATGCCGAAAATTTCTTTTGATTTAAATTTTACTCACGCAATCTCTGGCAGGGATTCTTTTAATTTATAATTTCATTCATTTCAACCATAACAAAAATTACAATAAAGCTGAACTTTTAGCAAAATTTTCTTCTACAGAAACGTGCTTTGATAGCGACAAATCGAGTCCTCAAGTGGCACCTGCTCATAGCTGCAAATAAATGCTGCTTTCGAACTCTCTTGCACTTCGAACTTGATGAAACATCCAACCAAAATGATCACATCACTGGAAATGATAATAATTACTAACTCTGCAGTATCGGCAACAATGGGCCATACCTTAAGTAAAAATTTTCCAAAAAGCAAAAATCATCCAACATTAAGTTCGCCCATTCGCACCAAGAGACACCATGTGCGTAACTGTAGCACTATTTTCTTGTACACGTACCAGAGTTCGATACACCATGTGCTTAACTGTAGCACTATTTACATGTACACGTACCAGAGTTCGATACACCATGTGCGTAACTGTAGCACTATTTTCATGTACACGTACCAGAGTTCGATACACCATGTGCGTAACTGTAGCACTATTGTCATGTACACGTACCAGAGTTCGATACACCATGTGCGTAACTGTAACACTATTTTCACGTACACGTACCAGAGTGCGCAGGTACACAAGGGGCGAGGCTCTAATTGGAGCAGATGTCAGAGACGTAATCTGAAATACAGAGACGTACGTGACAAGCTTGGCATCTGCGAGTACGAAACTCGCACTTAAAACAGCCGAACTCAGGCATTATAACTCACGAATAAAATATTTGACGAGGTAATGTGAGCCCTGGGAACATAGCTGTCTACCTAGCAGGTCTCGCGTATCGTCTACTGCAGAATTATCGCATCACTTCAAGCGATAACCTCGACCGGAAAAGAAATTTAGTCGGGGCTTTTCTATTTTGAACCCGTGGCGGTCCCGAACAAATTCGTGGAAGGAGAACAGGTGGCACTGAATTACAAAGTCTTGCTCTTATCTCCAGCGATCATTGATCCTTGAGCCCAAGTGTGTTGTCTACAGCACGATAAGAAAATTACTGAAAATTGTGAGTGCTCGGTTTAGTGCGAGTTAAAAGTGTCTAAAATTTCCATATTAACTGAGCAAATTTTGTTCTTATGAAAAATTTCAACGGTTATATCAAGAATTTCAAAATCTTTTTGCTTCTCAGGCTTTAAATAGTGAACAAAGGGTGAAAACAAATCAAAAATGATCATCAGTGTTATTTAGAAACTCAGATGGAAATAGAATTTCACTCTGTATTCATGTTGGTCAATTTAATAAAACGTTTGTCATCTTTTTGTGTTTTGATCTCAACATAAACTGCAACGAAAAAGTATGCATCACAAAATCTATCCGAATACTTAAAAAAAAAACATTCGAACTGAACAAACAGTACAAACTTTATTCAAACGCATTTTAAAACACTAAACTTTGATGATGCACTCGACATGCTACAAACGTTCTGATAACTTTGAAGGTAAGTATTTTTGAGTTTGTATACTAAGGTCAATGCTTCTAAAAATACCCTCCAAGCATCATCTTTAAAACTATTCGTTTTAAAACCGAACACGTTGAAGAAACTGCAATGTTCCTGTACGAAGTACCCCACGCAGCAGCTAAAATACAGTCCTGTAAACATCGCTATCTGTTACAGGAATTGCAGCCTTCACAGCGCTGTCAAATCCTCCACAGCGCAGTTCCAGTCGCAGTATTTACGTCAGTTAGGACGGAATGCT
This sequence comes from Platorchestia sp. MABIK, assembly GCA_014220935.1. Taxonomy (NCBI): domain Eukaryota; kingdom Metazoa; phylum Arthropoda; class Malacostraca; order Amphipoda; family Talitridae; genus Platorchestia; species Platorchestia sp. MABIK. The sequence continues at coordinate 109,619 of JACJUY010000595.1, read as the reverse complement.
GGCGTCATGCGGGTCGCATTGCGTTCCTATTTTTCGCTGCACTCAAAACCATACTCGAAGAAACTTTCTTTTTGCTGCCATCTTTCCTAACAACTCGCGCACTTGATGAAGGCAACGCGACTATTATTTCTTTCGAAACACGCCGAAGGCGACGTCTTGCATGCGGGAAAAGGGGGCTATATGAACAAGAAAGTTCACTCGTTCAGCTCACTGTTGGTCTGCTGTGGTCCTTGCACCGTGGTGTTCCCTCAGCCAAAATAAAGGCACAAATTTCAAAGAAAATCGCTCTGTGTTTCATATTAACTAAATTGCGAATAAGTGGTGAAAAATGTAAGGGATCTTTGTATTTAGGAGACGTGATGCGAAGGCGTAAATTTCAATGAAAATCGCTCAGTGTCGGTCATTGAGCAAATTGCGAACTAAATGTAAGGTTTCCCTGTATTCAGGATATGTGATGAGAATTTTTGGGAGACGATCATAATAGTGTGATTTGGATCAAGAAGTGAAATGTGTTTCTATGAACTGCAGTTAGAACATATCATCAGATCTAGAAATACTTCGAATTCATTACTGCGGAGTTGAGCACTCCTGTTTCTTGTTAGTGTCAGAGCCAAATAATTTACAGGGAACTACATAGTAAATCAATTAAAAGTGCAGCTTACATTTAAGGATGACAAACTGGAACTTGCAATAAACTATTCTACTTCATTTGATACGCTATCAAAAAATGTATAATTCGTGCTTTATGATATATCTAATTCTGCTGTGCAGTACTCTGATATATCTAATTCTGCTGTGCAGTACTCTGATATATCTAATTCTGCTGTGCAGTGCTCTGAACGCTCGGGTGTTCGTTGTGGTAGGCAAACAGCTCTCGAAACCAGGCTTCTGGTTCGTATTATTTTTAATGTTTTTTAAGTTTTTTCCTGAATTTTTGTATATATTCCAAAAACTGCCATGGCATGAATTAACGTCCGCTTTTATAATTTTTAACGTTCACTCAAATAATTTTTTTAAAACCGCTCATAGAATTTTTTATCTTAAAAACATAAAAAGTAGCTCTTAAAGAAACTATCATTCAGGTTCTGGATCGGGTTTGTAGGCTAATATTGCTGAGCCCAATAGGTTCTCAAAGGGTCGCGAGATGCGTTTTCACAATTAGTAAAAAGAGGATAATTTCGAGAATTTGTTTTCGGTAAGAAAGCGCTCAGAACAGCAGGTAGTTAACTAATGTTAGACAAACGAAGATAGAAACTATCAAAACCGAAGAAGCAAACGTCAAAACCGAATTTCAACACGTCAAAACCGAACATCAAAACGTCAAAACCGAACATCAAAACGTCAAAACCGAACGTCAAAACCGAACGTCAAAACCGAACATAAAGACGTCAAAACCGAACATGGGAGCTTCAATTTCGTCATGTCCAGTTTCAAGTCCCATAAAGTCTAAATGTACCCACAAAAAATTACAAAAATAACATTCAAAAATTTCATTTTTAGGCCATAAGACGAGCTGGAAACGATTTCAAAGACACGTTATTTTTCAAGACCAATACGAGAGCTATTGTGAAGAGCACAAAGGCTCGTACAGCGACCGTAGAACGGCCCCGCTGAGAAATGTAGCGGAATCTCAAGACGCGCTTCGGTGACTCGAAACACAAGCGTCGACTTCGCCACTCCTCGAAATACGCGGCGGTGGTGCGACCTGTGATGTTTGGACTCCAGACCTGAGATGTGCTGTCGCGGTGTTGGGGGGGGCTGTCAGGGGGTGTACTGACGTCAGGGCTCAGGTGATATACTGATGCCAGGGCTAACGGTGCTGAGGTGATATACCGATGCCAGGGCTAACGGTGCTGAGGTGATTTACTGAAGTCAGGGCTCAGGTGATATACTGATGCCAGGGCTAACGGTGCTGAGGTGATTTACTGAAGTCAGGGCTCAGGTGATATACTGATGCCAGGGCTAACGGTGCTGAGGTGATTTACTGAAGTCAGGGCTCAGGTGATATACTGATGCCAGGGCTGAAATGGTATACTGACTTCAGTGCTTATATGCAGGTGAAATACTGACGCTAGTGCTCAAGTAAACTGTCAGGTGATATACTGACGTCAGAGCTCAGGTGACATACTGCCTTCAGTGCTAAGATGAACAGCCAAGTGATTTCAATCTCAATCGAGACTTTGTGCGAACTCAAAATAAGGATTAATGTAAAACAAAGCAGCCATTATGCACATCAATAAATTATGCTAAGATGAACTCATTATTCAGAATAAAGATGAGAACATTTGATCACCTCACATTGCATTTACACGAGCTTGCAGAGCACAGATGAATGCTGCAAAAGCAAGGGTAGCTTTTGACTGAGCAATTGAATCTTGAAAATTAATAAAATCTCCAATAGCAGGCTGAAAGATGCGCTCTTAGATAAGCTTGAGAAACTCTATTCGGGGAAAAGTAGCTCAGAGATAATGAGCTAATTAATGCGCAAATTTGAAAACGGGAAGAAAGACGAGGGGGAAAGAGAAAAACAATCTCGTAAATTGTTCGCGTGAACAATTTACTGGAGTCGAAGCGAGGAAAAATAAAGTGCGAACGAAAAATGCAACTAATCTCACCGTGAATTTTGAAAAAATGAGAAGCTAGAAAACTGATTACAGGGGACGATCTTAAAAATACAGAAACCAATTTGAAAAAGCTTACGGTGATGTTCATTACTATGTAGATGTACGTACTGTACGTGTTACAGAGGGTGATGTTCATTAATATGTAGATGTACGTACTGTACGTGTTACAGAGGGTGATGTTCATTAATATGTAGATGTACGTGCTGTACGTGTTATATTGACACTCAAGACTAAAGAGATGCATCAACAGATCACCAATGGACGATGAAGGAACAAGAAGAATTAAAAGAGACAACCAACGTAAGAAGCCACAGAAGAAAGGAAAAAATTTACTTCTCGTAAGTGAAGCGAAAGCAGCAATAATATGTAGAAGTACAAGTTGTGTGAACGAATGAAAAAATTCGAAAAACAAAAAGCACTTACCAACGTGCAAGAAGCCCTTCAAGGGCAAGCGCTCATCAAAGGGGCAAGACACTAATAAGGGACAGGCACACATTAGAGGGTCAAAATACTGAGAAGGGACAAACACTCATCAAAGAGTCAAGCACACAAGAAGGTACAAGCACTCATCAAAGGGTCAAGGAACATATCAAAGGGTCAAGATACCAAGCAGGGACAGGCACACATCAAAGGGTCAAGACACTGAAAAGGGACATGCACGCATTAAAGGGTCAAGACACCAAGAAGGGACAACACATCAAGGACAATCACTCATCAAAAGGTCAAGACACAAAGAAGGGCCAGTCACACACCCAAGCAGCAGGGATGCAGCAATAGGAGACCGCACCGCAGCCCCCGCACACTTCAGGTCTCATTTATTGCTCCTCGAGTCTGATTTACGAGCAGCACCTTCTCCAAAACAAGGGAGAGCGCCGCAACAAAAATGTGCTCACCCTCCTCATATTTTGGGGCTCCTCAATGAATGTTGATGTTGCAGTTGCAACGCTGGCCTTGGCGGACACCCGCATGGAAGTTCTTTGCAGGATCAAAAGCGAGTGGAAACTGGTCGCAGAGCCCGCGTCGAAATTAGCTCCTCTGTGGCTACCGAAAGAACCTTTAACGATCGCTCAAGCTACCAATTTCGTTTTGAGTGACTTTTTTGTTTTCTTCGCTGTAATTGAAATGTGTTGTATTTATGTAACAATTACGGTAATATTTTTGTTGGAGATTCAGTTTGGGAAAAAGTTGGTTGACTGTTTTCATGTGAGGAAAGTAAAAGCAGGCCTCCAATTCTCATGAAAATACCACTAGAAACTTTGCATCTCCGATCAGCTTTTGCAAAATTGTCTTCATGAATAAAAAATGTAAAATTGGGTAGAATATTCGATGAGAGTTTAACCTGGGCGTTAAAAATTATTTCCGGTCACGTAAAATCATTACATTGATGGCTAAGCCCTTTTGTATTTTCTTCTTTAGCGGTGCCTATACTTAAACACACTCAATACATTATTGATTTTAAAATTTCAAGAGGTCACCTCTTCGAACTAGTATGGGTACTAGATCGATCAATTTTTCCTACGAAGGTTCTTCTCTGAAAATTAATTCGCACTCAATAGCTGTTGCCGACGTTTTTTTCCCTAATGTACGGGGTGCCCCCAAAATATGCTTTCTTCCTATGACCGATGATTACTGATATATTTTCACCACCCAATATTTTTTACTCAATTAAAACGGTTACGTTCAGTCAATGTTATCAGAGGAATTCTTCAAGTCTCCGACGTTGCGTTCATCCCGACTTGTATTCATGGAAGCTATAAATTAAAGCGCGCGTATCAAGAACTGAAGAAAAATCTAAAATTTTTTCGGTTTTGATGCCAACAACTTGAAAAAGTGCAGTAGAGTGAGGCACAAATTTTGTAAGCTCAAATTAAATAAATTCACTGAAAAGCAGCTACACTCAATGAGTGTCTTTTGAGCTGATTAAATCAAAGCCTCTAATGAATCCAACGACATATATTGATAACTAACATCACATCTGTACTGAGCATCACATTTCCCACACCACTTCTGATTTAAGTTTAGCCTCAATATCAATTTGATTGAATATTATGCAATGCTGAAAATAGCTGCAACGAGACCGTCCAACTTCATGTAGATTGACGCGTAACACGAAAAGATGCTCGCTACGCTCTGGAAGTCTTTAATGCAAATTAACACATAATAAATAATTGGGTAACTAAATTCTGATCTTCAGAACATCAGTTAGAATAACGCGTCTTAATCGTGACTAAATGATCTTATTTTGTAAACCCTGAAAGCTGGTGTCATTTCGCGAAAAGGACGGAAAAAAGTTCTATCGCCTAATGCAAATAAAGACTCAAGTTAAATCATTACGTCAATAGATGAAATGAACACTTCAGTCGATCCTCAGGTTATACAACAATATGTCGTGCGAACCCCAACTTTCATAAGTAAAAATCAGTGCTAATTTTTCATTACTTGAAGCAGACTTAATGAATGATTAGGATAGTTTTCACGGTATGGTTCACACAAGATGATGTCGTTTAACTCAATGATCAGCTGCTGGTAACATAGAGTGTTAATCAAACCAAAGAATGTACATAGAGGACAAAGTTCACTTATGAAGCGAGCATAGCTATTAATACGTTGAGTGCGATACGACCCATCGAAGGGTCGTGCTCAAGTTTTTGCTGCTGCCAAACGACCCATCGATGAAATTTTTAACAATCTATCAAAATTGGTCGTAGTTAATGGACCCATTTAATGTTTGATATTTATACGTAAAATTGCAAACAGCTTCTGACTTTAAATTTGAGTCGAACATTAAACTTGAGTTTAACCCATCGCAGTCAACTTGTTAATGGCGAACACGCGCGCTATGTCTGCCAGCTCGCTTTGATGTAGCGCTGGAAGCAGCCTTGTATATTGGACGCGTGTGCAAGACGCATGGCTGGCAGCAGCGGCGTTTAAGGATCGACTGCAGCAGTTAGCAACTGCCGTCAAACTTTGCTCCATAACAGCCTGTAAATTAGAGTGTCGGATACAATACACCTAACCAGAAGCCATAAAGGCCTTAACTCGGCTTCCATAAAACTCCCCAACGTGTACCATAAAGCACGGATGGAGGCAATTCAGGATGTACCACAGACAACCAGTGGCTAAAATGGTTAATTATGGTAGTACAGAAGCAAAAAAAATACATTCATATTCAGCTCGATGAATTTGCGGTAAACTGAGACCGTTAGTTTAATATTGACTTGGCGTATCGACGGATTTTCAAGTATTTCTAAGAAAACTACTAGAAAACTAGTTGAAATTTGTATTTACGATACCTGAAAAGGAAACGAAGCAGAATATACCGACTAATAAAACAAAGTTACACATAATACGACATTCATTAATGTATTAGTGTGTTCTCACAGACTGCCGCCCTTAGTTACAACCTGCACGACAGAATGAAAAAATCAACCGCCCCAAACAAAGAAGACGATAGAAGAGTGAAGAAACTCTCTTACACCGCAATACACCTGCAAGAAACAATGCACTTACATCCTACAGTACACAAACGCACGCAATACGAATGTATGAGAATAGATCACACCCTCAGGGAGTTAATTTAATCAAATTAGTGAAAAACATAAACTGAACGCCTGGACGAAAAACCATTTCCAAATTAGGACTCGTACGCAAAAAGGCCCTAAAATAAAAAGATGTCCACATTGTGTCGAGCTTCTGCTCTACAGAGATCCATAAAACAGAAGCGTTTCTATTGACGCAGCGACCTCTGCAGTCTTGCGCTGAAACAGTACCAGAAAATGAAGGTAAAACTTTGCAGAAATGGCAGATGCATTTTTATGCGTTGCTTCATCGCAGACGGTAATTAGTTATGAGAGTTGTTTTGGAGACTGCTTGTAAAACTCACGTGTCTTTTTCACGGGCGAAATTGTTTCCGAGTTTGTGGAGCGAATGCCCAAAGGCGACTTTTTAAAACACGGGCCTTTGAAGGGGGTATCAGAACTAAGGGCACCTGGCATTGGACGTGTCGTATCGATTTTACCGGCACTTGTGCATCTTTAATGCCATTTTTAGACGCACACAGTGGGTCCAAGTACTCAAAAGTTGAAAATCCAATTGGGGACTAATAAGTTTGCGGGTTATTTCATGTTTTTTCACTATTTATGAATACATTAATGCTTGAGAACGAATCTCAACAAAAAACCCATTATATTTTCGGCACATATACATATACTCACTTATATATGAGGATGATTTGATGAATGCTGTAGAAAGCTGTTACGATAGGTACGGTATGTGAGGTAGCGTATTAATATGGTTTAGCGAATTAAAAGGAAAGAAAGAAAAACAGTTTATTTCCAATAAAGATGATACAAAAGCACATCTTTGGTTTTTAAATACCTTAAAGTAAGGATCCTAAATTAATACACACACATGAGTATCGAAATACCCATGTCACTAGTTTGAAACAAATAATTGAGTTGACACACACATGAGTATCGTAATAAGCATGTCACTAGCCAAAACAAATGATTGAGCTGAGTTAAAAGCTAAAGTGGCAAGAGGAAGAGTTGGTGCTGTGCACGCAAGAATTAATGTGGTACGAAGAGCGATAAATGGAAGCTTTAGTGTCGAATAAGGGACCATTGGGTCAATTAGTAGAGGGCGGCTCAATAAGGAGGCGCGCCTTAATTACTGATCGATGGCGCTCCCAGGGCTGTGCAGGGGCAGCTGAAATTAGCAAATCTTGTTCTTGGTGCAATGGTTTCATTTCAAGTAAATATTGTGCTTGAAGCCACGCCTTTGTCTTCCTATGGTTAAATCTTGTGCGTGAAGCAATGGTTTCATTCTCCCAATAGTTAAATCTTGTGCTCGAAGCAATGGTTTCATTTCCTCAAGGTTAAATACTGTGCTTAATGTAATGGTTCCATTTCCCGATAGTGTGCACTGTGCAATTGTCATTGTGAGTGTTCCTGTGGGTAGTTATATTGTGCAATTTTAATTTGCACAACTGCGATAAATTTACTATTGGGATTGTGTGTAATTCACTGTGTACATTGACTAAACTCTCCTCGACCACTGTTCTAAATGCATTTCCTTGCTAAATTCAACATGGGAAAAGGATGAAGTTTTCATTATGAGGTAAATAGTAATCGGAACTTGCAAAGCAGCGTTCTGAGAGTGCTTGGGTCCTGTGACTGATCCCATTGTATGGAGCAATCTACTGCTACATCGCTCGCTTATCTGCTACATCGCTCTGTCCATATCAGGCGCCTTACTGTGGAACAAACTTCCCCTGAGTATTAAAATCCATCAAAGACCGAGAGAATTTAAAGCCAAAATAATTCGTCATCTTGTGTCTCAACGATAATTCTTCGTTACAGAACATATCGAACACGTATTGACGAATCTCATTTGCCTGGTATCTCCATTGCTAAATACTCTCCCTTGCTCATTTTTCTATGATTCAAGACATCACACAACAGTTTGGAATGTATGCGTAGGTATTATGATTTGATCACCTATTCGCTGGGATTTGCAAACATGCTTATTTATATTTGTGTGTACGTTTATGGGTGTATGTGCGCATATGGGTGTGCATATGTGCATATACACCTGTGTGTACTGGACAAGCAACTGGTATATAAACTATGAATACCAGCCTTTTTTCTCACTCTCAACTTCTAACATTACCCAATACATCATTTCATTCTATTATTGCAAAGCAATCCAAAGCTTAAATGTCGTGTACATATAAAATGTGGTACCTATGTTTGTTTATCAATTGCAGACATTTTGCGCCATATTTCAAAGAAAATGTGATTTTCTTTCTAATATAAAACCCAAATAGGACATTCATGTTTTCTTTCTTACTCACGTCCAAAAATTCTCTTGTTAGGCTAGTGTAGTGCAATTATCATATCATCTCTTACGCTCTAGAGTTTATTATAACAACCGCGCCTAAGCCTCACATATTTCTGGAAATATTTCTGTACTTAGGAACCGTTGTAGGACAATCGTTTTCATGTTTCTGACTCAGGTAGACTGTTTTGTGCCACTATTTCTAGTACGAAAATTTCTTAAAATTCAGGCAGTAATAAAAGGTTTTTCTCGGTGTTTCTCGATTGGAATGCTAGTTTATACTTACTAGTTTACGCTGATATTTGCGCACATGCTTACTTGTGTATATGTGTACGTGTGTACTCAATGCGTGCGTAGATGGGTGAATGTGTCACTACGTAATACTTCATTTCACTTCATTATTATAAAGCATTTATAGAAAATATATATATATATTTTGCGCGATCACCCACGTATGAAAAATCAGACGCTAATGAACCAATAATCTTTTCGATACAATATTTAATTAAACATCGTTACAATATTTCATTAGAAATTGTAAGCAGCAACACATACTGAAAAAGTCGTCACGAATTTCCTTTGCTCATTATCCTATATTTCAGAACATCGCACAGCATTTTAAGGAACGCGTATGTAGTGTGATTTCCTCGATGCATAGAAATGTATTTGTGTATGTTTACGTGTTAGGTGTATGTATGTGCGTAGGTATGTATGTGCGTAGGTATGTATGTGCATGTTTATGTGTCTATATTTACATATATATATGCACATCTGTGTACTAAACCGACAACTGGCATTTTTAACCAGAGATGGTGGTCTCTTTTCTGTTCACTCTCAACTTGTAACATTACCTAACTCGTCATCTCTTTATTATTGTAAAGCATTCACGTAAAAAACCATACATTTTTTGTGTGATCATTCATTTATACTTAAATAAAATGCTTATCAACTAATGATCGTTGTGTTGAAATGATTTAATTAGAAATACAAAACATGTAATCTTCGTGTTCCACATGCTTATATATATTTATATTTTTTTCCCGCTTTCCTTGAAATAACATTTATGAACATCGGCCGAAACAAGCGATTCATATGGTATTTCTTGGCGTCAAGAATTGCGAAGTTTTATGTCATGTATGTGTAAACTGTCAAAAGTCATGAAGTTGTGTTATCTCTTATAATTATCATCACAAGTATCATCAAATGTAGTTTAAGCAAGATTAGGAGTACATTGCCCTCAATCATTTTTCGACTAGTGACATGGGTATTGCAATACTCGTGTGTGTGTGTATCATCTAAGTGTATTAACTTTAAGATATTTTAAAAACCAACGATGGTAATTTTGTACCATCTCTATTGGAAATAATCTGTTTTTCTTTCTTTCTTTTCTTTCTTTCTTATGGTAAATAAACTGTCTGTTCAAATCTTTGCAGTCCCCCTAAAAAGTTTTAGTTGAGGCAGATTCAGAAACGTTTTCTCCGGCTGGACAACCCCCGGCACGATGTTTTCTGCGCGGATGTACGGGAGACTCTTGTTAACTGGTGAGTCCTGGTCTTGATTTATGGAAAAAAGAAAGAAAAGCACGAAAACCTGTTTAATTAAAAAAAAATTTGATACATGAAATGTGTCACATCACATTTGATTTTTTTAATTTTTTCATACCAAGATCCTTAATTTATACACAAACAATAAGAGGTATTGTGCGCGTATATTGTACAGGAGATTGCTGAAGAGGAAACTACAGAATGATGAGGAATTCAAGCTCGACCCATACTGAAATTCTCAGTGAACATCAGTAGTCGCTCAAATAATTGACCAATTCGAACCGAAAAAGATAGAGGTGCAGAGATCAAAAACAAATTTCACAACTGCATTTTTGAACCATTTAAACAATTTACTTGGACAATTAAACAATTTTACTGCAGGTTGTGCGTTTTGACGATTTCTGATTTAAAGCATCAATGGATAAATGATCACTTGTAGAGATCTAAATACAGTTCTGTTAGATTATGGCTTGGAAAATATTTCATCCATAGATGTGAATAACTTCCCAGATTTTCCACCAGTTTCATATATGAATACTTGCTCCCTAATTTACCTACGTAGAGCTTATCCAAAGAAAATGTTCACATTACAAAATTTTCACTCATCTTGGAGTTCGCCATCCGTAAGATAACTTTTTAAATAAATTAAGTAATCACATTCTCATCCAAAAGTCCATCTAGGATGAAATGTAATCTTAATTATGATTATCCACAATGAAGTTACAGATTTGACTTACGTGTAGTTCAAGTCAAAGCGTTCACATGCGCATATGATACGAAGAATGCTTATTTTTGGAATATGGCGGGGATTTTGAAATATCCATGATTGTAGAAGACTCGCCTCCGTAGCATTTGCTTTAGTACCGTACGATACAACGATAGTTGTAATTATGCCTGAAGTTTTCAATCCAGGCACACGAGGAAAAGATGTCTTCTAGTCAACAGCCTAGGTTTCCCGATGATTCGGTGAGAAGCACTTCTTGCGTTTAAGCATTCAATTGTACTAAAATAAATGTGTTACGTTGTCAGTTACTTAGTAGAGTATTGCCTTTAATAATTTTCATGAACTTGCGTAGAGTTGTGTGTAAATCATTGTATTTGTACTATTCACATCAGACTTCATTTGTTTGTTTTTCTGTCTGCAGAAACAAGTGTCAATAAATGGAAACTTCGTCTCGTATCATCTTTCATTCTCAGGAAAAAGAAAACAAAGGAAAATAGTTTTCTACAATGATGATTAGAGAGAATTTAGTTCATGGATTCACTACATTAAATTCTTTCATTCAAATTGGATTCCCTTCATATTTCTATGACATATTACCGAAGAATAGTTAGATTTACGGTAGTAACAAAGTCAGACTACACGTACCATTTTTTTTTTTAGTGTAATTCTTCAAAGTGTTGGTAGGACTACCTCATGTGTAATATGAGCGATTAATTATTTCTATCGACTACCCATAATAATTTCATAGGTGTCAAAGATTTAAATTTCTTTTTTCAGGCCTAATTTCTCTTACGGCAGTCTTAGCGGTGGCTGACAGTAAAGAAAATATCTCCTCACCATTGCCTTCAAAAGAACAAATGTCTTGGACCTCCATGAACGAAAACCCGAAGCTCATTTTTAGTAAAATAAGATTCCGTTCTTCTCTAAATCCTCTCATGTACCAGAGACAAAAAAGTAAATTGTCTTCGCGTCACAAGCTACAACCTGTTAAAGTTGGAATGTCCGCCACTTTCGTGAAGTCCGACAAAGCAAAACGGAAGGCCAAAATTTCGGAAAAATTCCTAGAAAAAGTGAAAGAATTCACCTCTAACGATGTCAGTGCGGACAGTTTACTTGATTTCAAGAGACCGTCCGGCAAGGAAAATCGCGCTTCTTTGGAAGGTCTGTCACCAAGTCTCCACAATGGAACCCTTGCGTCAGGAAATGACCAAAGTGAAGAAGTTACGAACGAAATTTGGGAACATCCGTCTGGGCAGCCTGGCCTCTTGGACACATCGCAAATTGCCGACGTTCCAACGAGTGGACCAGCTAATGATTCCATAGCCGGGAATTCAATAATGGCTGCGACAGAGAACAATACTGGAGCGGCCACCCGAGAACTCGAAGATAATCACCCATCTCCGAGGAAGTCTCGCGAGATCATTCGTCTGGAAGACAAGAAAATTACTCTTTCAAAATTGCCGCAACATTCCGGCTTTGTGCGAGTCTATAAAGTTAATGGATCCCACATTTTGGGAGTTCGAAAAATTAAACCAAGCAAGAAGATGAGAAAAATGATGTTCGGCAGAGACAAAATAATCAAGCCTTTTTTGCGTCCTCTACTCCTCAGAAACGGAAGCATTTTGTACCCCAGGACCGTCCAAGATGTTCCATGGAGCTTCATCCCGAAGCTATTCTCTGACATTCAATTGAAAGAGTTCAACGGACCTGTTGAAGAAGAGAGAATCTACTCCGATTCCAAGGAAAAGATTCCAGCGGAACTCACAGAATCTAAGTCAATAGAATCAGTCCTTAATGATGATGAAGGTGAAGCAATGGCGACTGAAATTCTTGAGACTTCCTCGGTAGGCTTAGCGACCAGCGAAGATCATATCTTCAGAACAATCTTGGCCCAGAATCCCTCGCCGACTGTTGAAGGCAGTGAAAAGAAAATAATTTGTCTCAAAGGTGGAGGAAACCGAAGCAATCTCACTGTCACCGAAGATCCCTCCGATGAACTGATGTATAAAAAAGACGATGAAATGGCGGTTTTCGTAGAATCTCAGCTCACACACACGTACGTTTTACCATCAAGAAAGAATCACAATGCATCCTTCAAACGCCACTCAAGAACAAGCAAAAAATGCAGCCATAAATCCAAACTTTGTAATGCAGAGTCGGAAGAAAACCTCCTTCCTGCGGCTTCATCGGAGATGTATAATTCTGTGTCAGCTATTGATGTCACCGAAGCGTCAAGCAGCCTTTCAGCCTCACCTTCGACTGTACTTTCCTCGGAAGCATCTTACCAATATCCGATTTTCTTATCAAGAAAATATCCGAGGACTAAATCACTAGTGCTTTTGAGTCGCCGATATCCTTTCATGAGCCCGGACTCGGCTAACCTTCCGAATTACAATCCTGTGGGGAGGCAGCACAAAGCTTATTACATCGAACCAGGCACACCGTCGATCCCTACGCAACAAATTGATCCAAGTTTTTCCGCAATAAATGTTGGTAGAAGACAGAGCCATCCTAGATTTAAGTGGCGCGAGATTGCTCTCGAAAGAGACGGTCGCTATTGGAAGCCCGTAGCGTATTTGCCAAAAGCAAGAGTGGAATTGCCAGCATTCAAAGGCAACAAAGAGCCCTCGAAAAATTTATATGCATCATCGAAAGAAATTCCGTCTCGGGTGAGAACAGAAAGTTCCGATACCGCCGAATCAATAAACGATTTTCGTTTGCCGAGTGAAAATCAAATAGCGCACGAGAATATCACTCCTGTCGACGACATCGCTCGAATCAAAGCGATGCTCCCAAAATTTTCATTCGCCAACTTTAAGTCTACTCGTCCATCTCCATCCCCATCGAATGGTCATTCTGCCCTCCATTCTGACGGAGATATTTCCCGGACTTCGCAAGAAAGCAAAGCAGCAAACAAAGAGACTAACGCAATTAACAACAAAAACAAATTTGGCAGAAGTGGCGTGCCGTCTCAGAAGATCCCTCGAGGCTCTGGAATGGTCGAGCGGAGCATCCCTTGGGCTCCAAAAATTCGAGTCGCGTCTGATCATGTGAGTAGCAGCGCTCGCTCGAGCCTGACGACGGTTCGACCACGGCCACCAAACACAACACAGCGACGGCCGCGGGAGAAGATGCAAGGTAGGGTCGAACCAGTCTTTTTTTGACGACCGTGCGGCAATGCTGACGTCATAGCGATGGACCAATAGCAGCGCTCATATTGCATTTGACAACACTGCTAGCCCAAATCTGGCACAACTATTGGCCAAACGATATGTCGCAATGGTAACGTCATAGAGTTTGTTGGAAATAAAGCTGTTCTATTGGCTGGCCGAACATGAGGAGGCGTATTTTTAATCTTAAAAATTACCTTACCTTGTTTCCTCTACCGTAGCGACGGAGCAGTCAAAATGAGCTCCGCGAGCCAGAGGAGCACGAATTTTGGCTGAGCTTGTAAACCGCTTCTCATTTTAGCGTCTCTTCGGATATTGAAATTAAAAAATCACGCTTTCATTCCCTGTAGAAGCATGTGCACTATCAAAGTTAGGAGTTAGCTCGCTTTGAAATGATTTCGTTTAGAATTCATTTTTATGCATGGAAAACGGAGAATTTTTGAAATATTGCAATAACAGTATTTCAAAGTTTGTACAAACACACTGTCGTATGATTAAATGTGCGCCGCAAACACGCTAAAAATTATTCCATTTCATTGCTACTTGTGGATTAAACTTGTAATGCTGAACTGGTTTGAAAGAATTTAATTTGCTATTCTATTAATTATACGACTCTGAGTGCACATCAAAGAGATATCAAAGCACCGCTAATTAAAAAATGAGAATAACAGCCGATAAGAACAATTTTTCACAATAATAGATTGTGAATTCACAATCCAACAACAAATTGCATCATTCTAACCACCAACGAACAATGTCTCTCTTGCAAGTTGCAAGGCTATTAAATTCATATTTTTATTGGATTCGATCAGTCTATTGTCCAGAGTTGGTTCTGCGAGTGATGAACACCTCACACGAGTGATAGCGTCAGGGCAGCGCTGCCGCTTCAAGACATTGTGTGATGTTCAATGGCAACATATTCATACGGTAACATTAGTTACAGGAATCATACGGTGAAATGACATGCATTTCAAATACAGTAAGAAGCCTACAGTGAAAAAAAACAGTAAGCAGCCTTTAAATCGCTGAGGTAAAATCTTAATTGACTCCTTTGAGCATTACTCTAACGGCGTTCGTTTATGGTTAGAATGGGGGAACACTCTCACCAAGCACTTCGGTCGCGCGTGTTGAGACGTTGTGAGTGTGGTCAATTGAGATAAAAGTCTCCCCAGCCGAAGATGTTTCAGAGCAGTGTTGCCAGATGCAATGTGAGCGCTGCTATTGGTCCGTTGTCTGGACGTCAGCATTGCCACACGGTCGACGAAAAAAAACTGGTTTGACCCTACCTTGTTTCTTCTACCGTGGCCGTCGCTGTGTTGTGTTTAGTCCATGTTAACGCAGTGAGACACGCGCAGCGCAGTAACGTTTAATTTAGGGCAAGTAGCTGCAGAATTTTAGAAAGTGATCGTGGCTGCCAGATTGCGGCCAAATTTTAACTCATTATTTCCTAAAAAACTAAACATCTATATTCACAAATGAAAATTTTCCAATTTTCAATTTGTTCAAATTCTGCGGCGCTTTATCAGCCAAAGTTCGCCTGGTAAAATGATGCTATTTCACGTATTCATCAATACATTATAATATCCCATAACTGAAATGGGTCTTTTTCAATTTGTAAACATGGAAAATAATTATATTAGGTCACGCTGATCCTTTACATCGCACACTGCGATCCAAACTCTCACGCGGATGATAGAGAAACTTTCAATGGCATACGATAAACATAGCTTTACCTTAGCGTGTACAAACTGCTAAAATTTGTAGGAAATTTTCAATTTGGTATTTGTGATGTGCGCGATTGTTTACCTGGTAATTTATTCACTATTATTTCCAGTTCTTTTGCCTTTATTTTGCTTCATTTTGCCTCTATATTCGCCTCATTTTGTCTCTATTTTTCTCTATTTTGCCTCATCCACCTGGATATCCATTCTCTAATATTTCCAGTTCTTTTGCCTCTATTTTCAGTGAGTGATTTTGAAATGTTAGGCTTCGTAAATGTCAGCTGGATCAATCACTTTGGCGTCTTGATTTAAGTTTGGTGAAAGCGTTAGCGATGAAATTTATTTGCCTGTTTTTACAACTCTCACGCAATACACGCTGCAGCGACAAACGACCGCTGTTTTGTCCGCTAGTGTCCGGCATTTTTTGCAGTTTTAATCAGAACTCTGAAGAGAGCGCAATAAAATCCGACCAAGGAATGGAATCGTCATCTCTTATTTTGACACACCGGATTCAGGAGGCCTCGGAAAACGAGCCGGCCAGTTTAAAGAAGAATAACAGCGGGTCTGAGAACGAGAGCTCGTTTTAAAAGGTTTATGGGCGAGGCTTGATGAGACCGTCTCGTCACATATATCCTCCAGTGGGCTGGGTACCTTGTCTTAACACTTTGACCGCAACTGGTTAAACTGAAGTTCAATGTCTAACTCAAATTTAAATTCAATTGTAGTGAGTTACATTGAAAGTAGCAAACATGAACTGGATCGTGACCTCATTTAGCTTGGAATGAGGATTTATGAAAATTGAATTTTTGACCACTGGTCGGCCAGCAGCATTTTGAAAATTTCTTCCGTGGCCACCAATGGCTCATGTTGCAGTTAAAAGGTTAATAGCTTGTTATTAAATTGGGAATTTTTAGACCTTGATGCATGCCACACTCTTCACTCTATCTCAGCAGAGACTTGAATTTACACAACTGTGCTCGAAACACGCTCTTAAGCGCGTTAGTCTGGCCATCGACGCGTCAAATTTCCAGCACGCTTGGATCTGCAGATAGTGAACTGAACGTTTTTGGCTTACATTCGCTGGGGGCAGAGCATTATCACGAAGAACAGGTGTCATACATGTTGAATGCCGTATATTTAGTTTGAAGAAATCAAACCCAAACTCAGTCACCAAATGGAACAATGCTTGACTGAGTATCATTCCATGGAGCTTCCCCTTGCAACGACATGCGTAAAAATTTTCTCCTGTTAATTTTGGCTTACTTGGATTGAATTAATTTAAATCGCTTGTGGCTTTGCCTTGCAGTGGAGAGTGAGTGATGAAACCAGAAGTCATTAGAACTCGCAAAAGGATTGTGATCAAACCGTGTCCTGTTTAATTAAAATTTGACAAGAAATTTGGCAATACAGTTCAAAATATGTTACCATAGAAGTGAGCACAACGTTCAATGTCTATTTTATCAATTAGCATAGTCACATGAAATTTTATCTGATGTAATGAATGCACAGTTATGAAGATTCTTTTTAGAGTCCCACTTTTGCTAATTCTTTTACAAATAAATAATACACACTTTCATTTCGCAGCAAAAAACGAGCCAGCCGGAGCAGTATATCCTGTCTTCGAGCAGCCCTAGTCCGACGTTGACGCCATCAGCTTTATCTGACTACGAAACTTCATATTTGCGCACAAACGAAGTCAATAAATTTCCAGCGTTTTCCAGAGTTCCAGACACTTCATTCCGGTGCCTGGGACGACACCCCGGGTACTACGCGGACCAGGAAGCCAAGTGTCAGGTAAGAACGCGATGCGCTGACGCTTCAAATTCCTCGCAGCATTCATTATGAGTTGAGTATCCAATATGGTATATAGGATACTCTGCTGGCTGGAAGGCCATTAAGGTCAGGGGAGAAAATCAATCGTTCCAGTTTTCAGGAGCCCTGGCCACGGTAGAAGAAACAAGGTAGGGTAAAACCAGTCCTTATTTCGTCGACCGTGTGGCAATACTTACGTCATGGCAACTGACCAATATCAGCGCTCATATTGTATATGGCAACACTGCTAGCCCCAAATCTGGCACCGCTGTTGGCCTAACGACGTGTCGCAATGGTGACGTCATAAGGTTTGTTTGAAATGAAGCCGTTCTATTGGCCAGCCCAACAACAAGAGGAAGTGTATTTTCCCCCATAGAAATGACTCAACCTTGTTTCCTCTACCGTGGCCCTGGCGCTGCAGTGTAATACTGAAGATGTTAAAGATGCTGCGCCAACTTAAATACCAAATGACGGGTAAGAAAGTATTACACTTTAGTCATGGATCGATTCATCAAATTACTATTCTACTCTGATATTTTAACCTATTTAAAATCTATTTAAAATTCAAAACGATTTTTTCCTTTTCCTTGTTTTCAATTACATTTTTACCCTATAGTGAGTCAATTTTGGAGTATGTGTGTATTTCAAAGAGCTTGTGCTGACGAATGAAATTCTAATAAAACAATTTCTCAAAACTCGAATACATAACATCTATACAATTTCCTATTGACATCCACTTTGTATGATACGAGACTTGAGACGAAGGCTTGCCTTCGCTGATCAGCTTGATGGTTACTGAAGGCCAAACATCTCTGCAGGATTTTTCTAAGCCTGATGATGAACCAGGAAGTCCAGACGTAATATATTGATCACTAGTCAGCGTCCCAAGCGACGTAAGATATTCAATGTTCTAGCATGCTGCAAAGATACCACGCCGATTAAAAAAACAAGAAACCGTCGCAGACCGCGAAAACTTTCTTCTTTTGTCTTCTTTACAAAGTCGTTCCTGGAGTTTCGAATGATTAAATTCAGCGAGCATTTTTCGCTGTGTTTGCTTTGGTTTGTCAACTCGCCTCACTTTACCTCCATCCATCGCCTGTGTGACGCTCATCAGCAAACGGAAGTTCGCAAACGTCTTCGCGTCATCAAAATTTCCTCAGGAACATCCTCAGTTTACAGAGGAAATTCTGCACCAGCGAGCAGCGGCTCAATGTTTTTACAAACCAAACTAACCATTACAGGTTGATGAAAATATCAATTTCTATAGATTACTTTGATGGACTTGTCCAGCTACATGTGGAAGGTTTTAATATGTTGCCCAGCTAAATGTGGAAGGTTTCATTATGTTGCCCAGCTACATGTGGAAGGTTTCATTATGTTGCCCAGCTACATGTGGAAGGTTTCATTATGTTGCCCAGCTACATGTGGAAGGTTTTAATATGTTGCCCAGCTACATGTGGAAGGTTTCATTATGTTGCCCAGCTACATGTGGAAGGTTTTAATATGTTGCCCAGCTACATGTGGAAGGTTTCATTATGTTGCCCAGCTACACGTGTGCGAGAACCAGTCATCATTTAATGACAAACGGAACACAAATGCAGTTCGAACAACTCTTCATACTCACAGTACGTGCGCATGCGGCATTTAAAATGCCTATTGATTTCATGCTCCCACAAACCACATAACTTGTGACGTAAGTTTTCCATTTTTCGTTTGCCATGAAACCATTTTACACGATTAATGAAATTTTAATCATAGTCGAAATTGTGCTTTATAAGATAAATCCCGTCATTGATTAGCATTGTGTTAACTATATGATAATTTGAAAGTTTTTTGACGAAATTTTTCATTTTATATATGTAAATAGAAGGCTGTAAGTTCTTGTTACTTCTTGCTCTGAGGTGAGTAGGGTTGAAATTTTTGTGCGTGGGGCATGCTTGATGTGTAAATGGCATTCTGTCGTGGCGGCTTCGAAAATTAAAGTCAGCAATTTTACCTGTACAATAATCATTCTGGAAAAACTTTAGAGTAAAACTGTGAAGCGTAATTTTCACGCAAACACACTCACACTCTTACATATACTCGTATGCAAGATGATTTTTAAATGTGATGTCTAAAAGAATATTTAAAAACTCCTGTCTTAATAAATTGATTTTAAAAACCAAAGCATTTATGAAAACTTGAAAAATACTAGTTTTATTTTAATTGCTTTTTTAAGTATGAGATTTTCATGTGCCGCCCCCCTGATCGCAGACAAAAGTCGGCAGGATTACGCGGGCTGTACATTGCGGCGCTGGTGAGATCAGATCCAATTCACAAGATTTCTTCCTCGAGAGATGGCTTGAGCTGGTGTAGATTTGTTGTTTTATACGCTAAACATTTCCTTTAAGAAATCCCCATTGGAAAAATTCCTTCCTTTGTTGGAGTAGGCAGTTGTTATGAAGATGAGTTGTTCATTTGTCCAGCTTTTCATTTATGGGGTAGCATTAAAATCGCATGCATTTCACATTTAACTTTGGCTTTTATGCCAGACTGTGTATCTTGGTTACAAACAAATCGAATAAAAATAGTTTTTTTTAGGATTTCATAAATTTTTTTTTTCAAAATACATTCAATGATATAAGAGATATTAGATATTCCTTCAGGCACCATATATAAAAATCACCCTGTACTGGTACACTCATAATCACACTCTCGCGCACTCATCTACTCGCACAAACATGCTAACACGCACACACACAAACACACATGCTTGTGTTGCTGTCGAGTGATGCAGACTATCCACACTACGGGAGAGAAAACAAGGTAGAGTCATTTCTGTGGGGAAAAATACACCTCTTGTTCGGCTAGCCAATAGAACGGCTTTATTTCAAACAAACTTTATGACGTCACCATTGCGACATGTCGTTAGGCCAATAGGGGCGCCAGATTTGGGGCTAGCAGTGTTGTCAGATGCAACATGGGCGCTGTTATTATTTCGTTGCCATGACGTCAACATTGCCACATTGTCAACAAAAAAAGACTGGTTAGACCCTACCTTGTTTTCTCTACCGTGACCCACACACACACACCGGGCATTGCTAGTCACCGATTATCTCAGATAATCCCTGGAGTGGCTGGCCTGATCACACGGGCGGCCTCACCTGTGACTACATGCTCTAATTAGACCCTGACAGCCGAGGGAGCTTGAAATTGCCAGAACAACCTCATGCTCCAGCTGCTTCTCCAGTGTCGGACTCAGACTTTCGATTCAGACTTTCAATTCAGACTTCCAACTTTGACTTCCGACTCAGACTTTCGCCTCAGACTTCTAGCTTAGACATCCTAATCAGATTTTCTACTCAAACTTCAGACTCAGACTTCCGACTCTAACTCCACATCTCAATCCTGGTTTTTCTCATGCCTCAACCACCACAAAGCTTGTAAAATTAATAACTGCATCGCTCCACACTCGTCGGACACGACCGGAAATGTTTCTTGTTTGAACTCACTCGGTGAGCTCGACAAGAACATGCGATTTGTTGCTTTGTTTCATGTTGACGTCTTCCTACGAACAGCTCTCTCGTCTGCTCCACTTTGTATTCTTTGGCTAAAAATGCAAGCTTAATCGTAAATGCTTCAAATTTGATGGAGCTAAATTTTCTCATCACGATAAATTATTTTAAGGTCTACCGTATGGTGTTCGTTACATTAACCATAGCAAAATATTGTATATGTTGAAAGAAACTTCGTTAAACTTAGAAACATGAAGGTAGTTGTGAGTCCTTTACTGAATGTCAGGGCACTTAAATCAAAGGAAGACTTTGTAATCAACGGTAATTAAATAAAATTGAATAGTAGTCGGCATCGGTGTCAAAATTGAGGTAATTGATCCAGATTAATTATTATGAGTGTCAAAAAAAAGAGTGTCTGCAACGCATCTCGGACAGCGGACCTGAGTCATCTTCATCAGTACATTGCACACTTTTGGCCTCGAGTTAATTCTAGCAAAGCAACACTTTCTAAATGTCTTCAGTAGAGTCGTGCTTTATAAAGAAAGACTATTCTCCATTTATTAGTAAGCATAAGGAGAGCATAAGATCATTAAAGAGTCGTGCATCTTATAGAAAGACAATACGCAATTTGTTGAAAAACATAAGAACAGCTAAGAGATCACTACGATCTACTATTCATTATAAAGGGAATACTTTGACTTCTTTGTCCAATTGAAACCAAAATTAAATCAATTTCGCACACACGCAAATCGAATTGAATTGCTTTTAAATAAGCAACTGAACACGAGCACTTAGACAAATGCATTGAAGTGAAAATAAATGGGAAAAAACAGTTTTTTTCCAATAGAGATGATACAAACAACACATCACTGGTTTTTAAAATATCTTAAAGTTGGGATCCTTAGTTGATACACACACATGGGTATCGCAATACCCATGTCACCAGTCGAAGCAAATGATTGGGGGCAATGTATTCCTATTGTTACTCAATCTAAATTTGATAATATATGTAACTACAATTTGAAAAGAAGGCGCAATTTCTGTGACGATGCAATGTTGAGAGCTACATACACACCACGGTAGAAGAAACAAGGTAGGGTCAAACCAGTCTTTTTTTCGTCTACCGTGTAGCAATGCTGACGTCATAGTTTCGAACCAATAGCAGAGCTCATGTTGCATCTGACAATACTGCTAGCCCCAAATGTGGCACCATTATTGGCCTAACGACGTGTCGCAATGGTGATGTCATAAAGTTTGTTTGAAATGAAGCTGTTCTATTGGCTAGCCGAACAAGGGGAGGTGTAGTTCCCCCGTTAAAATGACTTTACCTTGTCCCTCTACCGTGGCACACAGCTTCATCCTCTTGGGTCTGTGACTAATCGTCTCCATCGAGTGTGTGTCGTGGCATCAAAGCTGGGATCCAGCGGCCCGGCGAGAATGCAGGGAAATCACGTCTGTAGGCACATGGTCAAGGCTTTCCCTTTGGGAGAATTGCTGATTCGGAAGCTCCGTACAGGATCTATCAGATCCCCCGGCACGCACTCGGTCATATTGAACGAACGCGCGTCCTGATGATAGCAGTGAAATGTTCAATTGAATATCGTGATGGGATTCCCGAGGCTTCTTGATCACCTTTTGACTCGATTAAAAATACTTTGAAACTTGATTAGGATTGAGTTACTGGTTGGTTGTGCTGCTTTTTTTCAAAGGAACTAATTCTGCCCCACTAATTTCATCCTGAGCATAGAAGTTTGACTTTGCTCCCAGAAATATGTTGCTTGACTTCAACTCATTGTAGCAAAAATTTATCTAGCGAGTGTGGAGCCACTTGAACTTTTAATAGTACTCATAAACTTGCACGCGACAGCGTAAATCGGCGTTCAAAAAAGAACACGGAAAAAACAATTACCTGCTGAAATGTAATGAAAAATTTCGTAAGGATCCGTGAATTGAGCTCTGAGGCATGCATCGACGTGTGAAATTAGTAAAAAATTGAGTAGCGAAAAGATTACCACAATCTCTTTAAACCCATGTATTGTATATCTAAATAGTTATAAAGGCAAAGATTGCCACTCTATGGCGATATAAGGATTGCCTATTTAAGAAGATGTAAGCTTACGCATTGCCTACTTGCAGTGGTGATATAAAGCGATCATTGGTCAGTTGATGAATGCAAAGAAGGAAACCTTGTATAAGGGGATAAAATGTCGTGGACCTCATACTGTGGCGGAGTAAGCTGTACTGACAACAGATTTCAACGAATGCACCGTGGTCTGATTACTGTGCTTCGAGCAGTCTCAAATAATGCTTGGACTGTACCAGTCATGAAAAATTCTGGTTTGAAAGGTAGGACAGACATCTGCATTAATAACTGTTGTTCAATAACTACGAAACTATGCTAAATATCTGTCACTGTGATTTGGGAATAGCGTAATAACTGCAGCCAAAGTCCCTACGGTGTATAAGATCAACGAGATCAATTTCACAATTGCTTGATCCTCAAGAACGATATTTGCCAAATGGCTGAAGTAAGGCAGGTTATTTTCTAATTTTTCAATGCAAAAATTATTATTCCATCACATTGTCGTTACCACAAGAAGCAATAAGAAGCCAATGCTTCTTTTTGCCAACGCGATCCTCTCCGACGAGGAAAGTTGGTGGGAAATAATTGTTTCGTTTGTGTTCGATTGCAGCGTATTTCATTTTGAATAGCTTTTTATTCTCGTCATTATTCATTTTCATTTAGTTCTTGTCATTTTGTTCCTTTCATATTATTCATGTCATTAAAAACTATTTTTTTTCTGCCATATTTTTCCTTTTATCCCATTCTAAAAATCACATTAAGCCTCCCCTTACTGTTGAAAATTTTTCTCTGCAACCATTATAAAGTTTAACTTAACAGAAAGTCATCCAGAAGGCCATAAAACTTTTCTAACGGTCTGCTCCGTATAAAGCATGCCAACATCTGCTACTTCACCCGAAGACCCGTAATTAAATATGAAGCCCCGTAGTTGAATAGAAAAACCCGCAATTTAATAGAAAGACCCGGAATTAAAAGAAAAGACCAGTAATTAAATAGAGAGACCCGTAATTAAATAGAAAGACTCGTAAATAAATAGAAAAACTCGTAATTGAAAATAAAGACCCATAATGAAATAGAATGACCTGTAATTAAATAAAAAGACCCGTAATTAAACAGAAAAACCGCAATTAACACAGCACCTTGTGCTCAGGTGTTCCACAGGTGCCAGGCGGGGGGCAAGAAAGACTCGTTCCTGTGCCCGCACGGGACGCTGTTCAGCCAGCGCCTCCTCACCTGCGACCGCCGGCAGGCCGTCCACTGCAACAGCTCCCACCGCTTCCTTGGGGTGAACAGGGGGCTCTGGCCGGTGAGTCTGGGATGAGTGTGATGCTGAGTCTGGGGTGAGTCTAAGGCTGAGGGTGGTGTGAATCTGGGGCTGAAAGTAGAGTGAGTCTGGGGGATAAGTCTGCTGCAAGTCTGCTGCTGAGTGGGACGCTGAGTCTAGGGGTGAGTCTGTGGTGAGTCTGGGGCTCAGTGTGGAGTGAATCTTGGGATGAGGATGGAGTGAGTCTGGGAGAGTCTGAATAATGAACCTAGGATGAGTCATGGGCGGAATTTTGGAGAAGATTCTGAGGGTGAGTCTAAAGAGTGAAAGTGTGGGACGGTTCAGAGGGGGTGGTCTGGAGAGTGGGTCTGTGTGTGAGTCTGACAGGAGAATCTAGAAGTAAGGCTGAGCAGTAAACCTGAAAGATGAGAAGGAATTTAGGCCAGACTGCAAAATTCTGCGTCAGTGGTTTGGGTGCGTCTGTATTGTTCGAGTTCGAGGGCTTGTCATTTTAGGAGAAAATTTGAAGATTTTGAGCGAGCTAAGGTGTTCCAGAGGTCTGAGAGCACCTAGTGATCCTGAGTAGTTTCGGGGAGTCTTGATTTTTGGGGGAAGTCAGTTGATGGCTTTGTGATGAATCTTTTTTTTTAGTGACTGTCATTGCTCTACATAAATCAATAAGTCAGTAATCAGTCGGTGCGTAGCACGGTTTTAGGAAACAAGGTAGGGTCATTTCTGTGAAGGAAAATACACTTCTTGATCAGCTAGCCAATAGAACGGCTTTATTTCAAACAAACTTTATGACGTCACCAGAACGCCATGTCGTTAGGCCAATAGTGGTGACGGATTTGGGGGTAGCAGTATTACCAGAAGCAATATGAGCGCTGCCATTGGTTCGTTGACATGACGTCAGCAAATCCACACAGTTGCCGAAAAAGCAACTGGTTTGACCCTACCCTGTTTCCTCTACCGTGGTGTACACTCGTCCTCCTAGAGCGAATTAGAACTAGCCACTGCATAATCATCAAATTCAGCTTTAACGGCCCATGAATTTTGTCAATGAAGGCTTAAAAGTTGATCAATTTAGGTAATAAATGTAATTGAATTCTGAAAACGAAAGTGAAACCCCGTATGACTTATGGTGATGGATTTTTGATTTGATGAATTTTGGGGAGAAATTAATAACAATCCGCTTCATTAATGTGATTAATTCTAGATCCAGATACTTAGTTCAGTGTTGGGAATGAACGTTTAGTCAAAAGTAGGAAATTCAACGATTAAATTTCAACTTGATATTTTGAACACAGAAGAGCCTCGCATCGAATATCCGTTTTAATTTGAGCAGCTAATTCCATGTCCATTAATTTTAGATGGGATATCGAGAAAAAATATTTAGAAGCGGTATCCAGGGTACGGCAGGAACGTTGTGTTTAACTGCATTAACAAAATATGCTTTATGCTGCCTCAAATTCACGCTTTTAACTATCGCAGTGCATTGCGATGGTTCGACTGCAATACCTCCGACTTAGAATTTGGCAGGTTTTAAATTGGCTGTTGTTAAATGCATCGTGATTTGTTTCCTACATTTGTGACGTGCCAATTCCAACGGAGAAAAATTCACATTGTGGCGCTACGCAAAGCTGCCTGGATATTATCATATAAAGTAATTATTTCAATTTTACATGCTAAGATAAGTTGAGATATCTTAAATTAGGTTAAACAAGGATAAGTTAGTATCAGCTGTGATAGTTAAGATGTTATTTAAATTTAATGACCGTGAAATTTTTTGCTCGTCCCGTTAGTCGCACTATGAAGCAATAGGAATACGAGCATCTTGGGCGTGTTACAACAGGCCTTATCCTTGTAAATTAATAAGGGAGTCCATAATGAGATATATACATAGAACGATTTATAATAAAACGAACAATTAAATGCTACAAATGTAACCTTTGAAAAAATTGAAACTTATTTTGATCAAATAAAAGCCTTATTTATGGAATATTATTCGTTTCGATCAGAAAACTTGAGAAGACACAGCGGAATTAAACGTTGGCTCAGGAGAGAGAATGCCAAGGCTTAACGCTCTTCTCCCATTCAGAATGAGAGAAAAGGAAAGAATAACAGTTTATTTCCAAAGGATATGATACAAAAAATACCATTGGTTTTTAAAATATGTTTTTAAATAAGGCATAGCGTCGTTAGTACATTTGATTTATTACAACTCACGGCAAAATTCGTGACCAATTCTAATTCTCTGTCCCTTTCTGGCTTTCATCTTCAGCTGTATTTAACTATCTAGATAGCAAATACATTTGAACCCCCAAATAATTATTTCCTCTTTTAGTTATCTCTACTTGCAGTCATACTCTTCGCTTCATGCTAAAGTGAAATACACCACTCCGACCATTCGTTCAATTAATAAACAATGCTATTCATGAGAGCTGGAAATTATTCTCAGCCCAGCTGTGGCATGACACTCAGCTAAGTGTTATAAAATGAGCTGCGTACGTTCTTTTTCAGTGAGAACTTATTTTGTTGCTATCAGTTATTTTATTGCTATCTATTGCTATTTATTGTTGTTCACGGTGTGCGACTGCATCACACGTTTTACTTCAAAATTACAACATTTAAAACTTTTTGTTCTTTTCATTGATAGAAGCGCGATAATTTCTGTACCGTTTCCTCTTCCTTTCGAGCACATGTGGAACGTAATTGCACACCTGAAATAGGGGAAGAAATACGTACGTATACTGGTAATGTAACACTGACAGTACTTACAGCAATTTTAGAGCGCTTTTAAGGAGAAAGGAGCGTAATTTTATGCCAATGCCCAACATGAGTTGCCGAAAAAATTGATTTTCTTTGAGTCGGCTTAAAGCGGGAATCGCTTCCAAGAATATATCGGCACAAGTTTAATTTGGCCGCCTTGTGAATTGCCGACAAGTTCTCTCGTAAATTTTTAAATTATGGTTTCGAGTGAGGCTAAGCGGAATACTCGAGTAACTTAACGGGTTCTGTGCAGGCGATGCATTCTTTGTGTTAACCGCTCTCTGCCTAATGGATATTACCCGTATTTTTTGGGTTGCAGATGTGCACCAGAAATGTGGAGTTTTGGTCAAAATATTTTAACTGCGGGCCGATTTCATGAGCGGGCGATATTTTAGATCCTCAGCCCAGGGATTCGAGAGACTCTACGTAAATTACTGTTAGAATTTTAAGTGAGTACTCTAGTCATGGGAAATATTTCAAGGCTCGGGAAATTATTGCCGTTTTAGGTGATACTGGGTGAAATTGAGAGCTTTTTTGTGTTGCTCTTCCTCGAGAAGTTCAGTAATTTAAAATGAGCATGCATCTACGCGCGTGTGTGTAGGGGAATCTTAGGACAACTGCAGTCACTAGCGTAAAGAAAAAAACTGTGTAAAAGCTAATTTTGGATTTACTAGGTCAAAGAACAATTGCTGAGTTAGGTAAGTTTATATATTGGGAATGTGCCACAGTTTAGGTTTTCATGAACGAGCAACTGAGAAATAAAATAAATAATAAATAAATAGAACTACGAAATAAACTGGTTGGCATAGATACGTGAGAACTTGTTCCTAACGCAAGCACGAGTGATATGA
>JACJUY010000595.1:23543-63129 GCA_014220935.1 Platorchestia sp. MABIK | reverse complement strand
CCGTGTGAGGGCATGACAAAATCCTGCCAGTGTGAGCGGCAAAACAATATCCTGCCCGTGTGAGGAGCATAACAAAATCCTGCCCGTGTGAGGGGCATAACAAAATCCTGCTCGTGTGAGAGCATAACAAAATCCTGCCCGTGTGAGGGCATGACAAAATCCTGCCCATGTGAGGGGCAAAACAAAATCCTGCCCGTGTGAGGGGCATAACAAAAAGACCAGTCCTCAATAAACATGACGACGCAGCTACATTTTCCTTCAAATTGAACGACTCCCGTGTAAAACTAATGACTAACTAAAAACAGAACTAACTAAAAATCTAACTCATGCTAGTGTATCAGCATTTACGACCTTGTTTCGGCGGAGATGAACATGTGGTCGTGTGCGAGACGTGTGAGGCGGGTACGTGTTGCACATTTGCCTACACGTCTATGCTCTGCGTACAGCATACCCAAAGCAGCAAGGAGTAACAACCATATTGTAGAATATAAATTTACTCGTCCACCTTTGTACTGATTATCTTGAAATATGTACCCCAAACTCACAAGCTCAAATCAACGATCAAATCAACTTAGGAAATCCAAACTCCTAAGTTGAAATCAAATCAACTAAGGAAATCCAAACTCCTAAGTTGCAATCAAATCAACGAAAGAAATCCAAACTCCTAAGTTGAAATCAAATCATTGAAGAAAATCCAAACTCCTAAGTTGCAATCAATTCAACAATCAAATCAACTTAAGAAATCCAACCTCTAATGTTAAAATCAAATCACTTAGCTATGAGTGTGTACAATCGGGAGTGTAACAAGAGGTTCAGAAGGCTTTGCAGCTATGTAGACAAGATGAGTGATCCCGAGAAGCGACTCGCAGTAACATGGCCTCTAATTAAGTTCAATGGAACAATTCGATCGTAAAATTTTAGTATAAATGACCAATTCAAACACTATGTTCTTTCTCCTAGTTTACAATATGATATTTTCCCAGCTCTAGAACAGGGCCCATTGGAGATCCTGTGTATGTTACAGTCTTGTACACGACTGATTATTGTTGAACCTTTTAGCATGGGAGAAATAAAATTTTATTTAAACTTTAAATAAACTCCCATCACTGAAGATGGAATAATAATATTCCGAA
This sequence comes from Platorchestia sp. MABIK, assembly GCA_014220935.1. Taxonomy (NCBI): domain Eukaryota; kingdom Metazoa; phylum Arthropoda; class Malacostraca; order Amphipoda; family Talitridae; genus Platorchestia; species Platorchestia sp. MABIK. Next base: position 61,996 of record JACJUY010000595.1, on the reverse strand, counting down.
GCGTTTGCGTCAATACATGCTCTCTTTAACGTCATTTCTTCTTCATATTTTGAAAATAAGATTTCCAAAGACGCGCCTTTTAAGTGGTACTTTTATTCATGTATTTAGTTGTGTTGTTTTCCATTTTAACATAGGGTTATATGTTTAGATGGAATTGAACACTAGTCCATGAGTAGCTTCCAGCAACACAAATGGGATCATGCCAGTAAATTGCCTCCGCGCTGCGACTCTACATACAAGTATATGTAATAAAATACAAGTACATGAAATAAAATCGTCTGGTCTGATGATCGCTACCTTCAGTGCATCCATAAGTTCCGAGACAATGTGCATCGCAAAGGCACGCCGTTTTCAAATTATTTTCCCAGTCTGACAAGGGTACGAGCTTCAAATTTTCTCCACGTTTTGAACAGTCACCGAGCAATTCCTCCTTCTTGCTAAAAGCTGCGACGTGCCAAAGGAGGTTTCGTACCCACATATAATAGCTGCATGATGCCACCCAAATTCTCGGGGATGGTCATTTACTGGCAAAAGTTAGGATATATATTAGATACGACCTTAATGATTGTGGAAGTTACTAATTCAATTGCGCGGCAACTATCATTGCTGTTCGTATACCTCATTAAGATTTTAGCCTGAATCCCAGTTAAGTGATGTTGCTGAGCCGCATGATAACAGAAAACACCGGCACCATATTTGGCAGGTCACAGTTTTAGGCGCAATAGCGGCCGGCAGGACCGAGCAGCCGTCTCTCATATCAGGTACTTTTCGGGACTCGGCCAAAGCCCGGGCCAGTTTATTGGACGTTTCTGGATCTCTTGGATTAAAGTGATTCTCATGATTAATTAATGGACGCAGCCCTGAACACCTTACAGACCCCAAAAATGATGAAAACACGACGGAAGTCGCTCAGCCCAAACGGCCACGCATGTGCCGCACCAACCGAGGCAGGAAACATTGCACAGAATTTCTCAACCTGCGCGAGTGAAAGGCGAAAATGGAAACTGGCGTTCCAGGTCAATTTGGCATAGAAACGGAGAAAAATTCGGCGTTTTCGCTTCACTGGTTTTCATAACTTTTGTTCAACAGAAAAGATCTAGTAAAGCTTACTTTCTTGAGCGTGCTTTTTGGTGAAATTAGTGGCAGCACGGTTCAATTTGCTCATCGATGAGTTAGACAATATTTTTTTCTGCACTGAATTTATCCTATTGAGCTTGTATCCGTGATACTCGAACGCCTTCTATGAGCGTAAACATATAAACAAGGCCTTTAGAATCATGCAGTACCAAGCGCCAAATACACCTAGCGAAAATGAGTTACGTATACCGCTGTAATCCCTAAATTTTCCTTTGTCTGGACAATGAGTCGTAGGTACAGTAAGATAGATACAAAATGTCGGATGTCCTTTACAAGTTGCTGAGATGCGATGGTTTATAAGTCGCCGAACTTTGATGCCGTTTTTTGGCGTGTTTAAAAAAGTTCGCTTGGTACCTACCGTATGATTCTAATTAGATCAGTTGTGCAAGTAAAGCTGGAGTTCATTTGTTCAGTTTGACGTGTGTCATGGAAGAGGAAATAAGGTAAGGTCATTCCTATGGGAGAAAATACACCTCCTTATGTTCGGCTAGCCAATAGAAAGGCTTAATTTCATGCAAACTTCATGACGTCACCAAAACGCCATGTCCTTAGGCCAATAGTGGAGCCAGATTTGGGAGTAGCAGTGCTCCCAGATGCAACATGAGCGCTGCTATTGGTCTGTTGCCGTGACGTCAGCAAAACCACACCGTCAACGAAAAAAACACTGGTCTGAACCTACCTTGTTTCCTCTACCGTGACGTGTGTAGAACGTGAGTTAAACAACATGCAGTATTAATTAAGGGCCGGAAATAGTAGAAGATGAAAATTTCATGTCCTTCGCTCGTCGAGGCGAGCGTAAGACGGGAGGAGGAAAGCCATTATTCTTCAGAGTTGGACTTCTAAATTCGAACTGAGGAGCGAAAGAAAAATTTGTTCATTAACGCCCTGGTTTTGCCAGCCTAATTGGCTGAGACTAATGCTCTAAAATGACCAAAATGAACGAGGGGTGGAAATCTCAAAGAACGAAGTTTTCGGGCCTTCAAAGAAGTTTATGCAACGCTCAGAACAAGCAGAGAGCCACTTTTCGTTGACATTTTACACCAATTTTACCAAGGATGGAGTTTTGGTTTGTAGTTCTTTGCATGAATTTTTAAACGCGCAAACACTGTTGTTACCATCATCATTATTCCTTTTAAGCAATGTGTTATTCGAAGACGATGTGCTGTAGTTTAATTTTTTCGTAACAGAACTTTGAAAGTTGACAAATAATTGAGTAAAGATATCAGGAGGATTTTTGAATTTAAGGGATAATTCGTTCGTAAAATTTATTTTTATTTCAGTTCCCCTGTTTTTCAAATTCATCCGTCGAACAAATTTTAACAAAATGCACATTAACTTTAATTAAAAAATTAGGATATTTGCAGTCATTGCGTAGCGTTGAGGTTTGCAAAGTTCACAGAAGGAAGTAGGGACAAACAAACCAAGCAAGCAAGCAATTGTGCACTATCGTATAGGACAAGTCTAGCAGGTCGGTTTAATCGAATCCGTCGTGGATCACTTGAAGATTTTCCGTTCGACTCATTCATATACGTACATGAGCGGCAAATATGAGATGCTAACAGCAACGTTGCGTATTAAATCCACCAATGACGATTGAGGAACCACTTCTTACTCCAATTTTAAATGATTGATGATCGATGATATGTGACTTTTTTTTCCTAATGAAAACTATCAAATTATAATATAATAATTTAATGTCGATTGCCTGCTGGCTTGCTTGTCTCGTCTCCCAGTTTCACCAGCCAGAGTTACTAATGGAAATGAGCTGCACCGAGTAAAAATAAAAGGAAATTTAAGCACTTGAACTTCGGCGTCCTGATTGTCTTCTTAAGTCCCGCACCGTAAAGTGGATACCTGCGCAATAGACAATGATTGCGTATTTCTGTCATTAATTTCGTATTAATTGATATTTAAAATTGTGTCTACACTGAACGGTTGATGGAGGAAAAATTATAGAAATAATGAAGCTTGTATCACAGATACGCCAATCGACCTAATGGTTGTTCGAGTAATCAGAAATTTTCAATCCTATTGTACGTATACTTACTTGCCAGCTCAATTAAAAGAGTTGCGTCTCATATACATTTGTGCCAGAGACCTGATGAAACTGAGCTTTAATTATTGCGCACGTCCACTGTTAATAACATATTTACCTCTCCCATAAAGATTGCTGAAACATTAAATATTGCTGCCAGAAAAGTTAGCCTGAATATTGTTACCCGTAATGATTGTTGAAATATTGCCCCTATATCCGTCATTAATCACGATAATTTATCACTCTTACCAAACAGATAATTGAAATGTGGCCATGCTTATGATGCGCGATGAAATATTTCCCCTAGGCGGCAGTGATTATTGGAGTAATATGTTTTATGCTATTATATGAGAGACAAAAACTCCTGGCAGTAGTTTCAACATCAAAATTCAGGTCTTCAACACTTAGACTGCGACTTGAGCCACCGGTGGTCACTGAGGAAATTTTCATAATACTGCTGACCGACCAGCATTCACTAGCTCAATTTCGATATATGCTTAATGAAAACCAAATGAAGACGCGATCTATTTCATGTTCATTATTTCGAAAGCGATCTTTAAAATTAACTCTAATTTAAATTGAGTATTGAACTTCAGCTTTACCTGTCGCAGTCAAAGTGTTAAACATCTCTGATGTGACCATGAGACCAGGGATCTTTGTCCCTAGAAAAAGCATACACTCGGCTCCGTCGAGCTGAGAAGATTGCGAATTTACAGGATGTTCCAAGTCCTGCCCTCACGTCACGGTGGAGGAAACAAGGAAGAGTCATTTCTATGGGGGAAAATAACCTCCTCTTGTTCGGCTAGCCAATGGAAAGGCTTTATTTCAAACAAAATTTATGACGTCACCATTGCGACATGTCGTTAAGCCAATAGTGGTGCCAGATTTTGGGTTAGCAGTGTTACCAGGTGCAATATGAGCGCTGCTATTGGTCGTCATGGTTTTGCCATGACGTCACCATTGCCACACGGTCGACGGAAAAAAACTGTTTGACCCTGCCTTGTTTCCTCTAGCGTGCCGCACTGGCGGCCTGTCCTGAGTTTGTTTTGCAGGGCCCGTCTAACGAGGGCTGAGGGGCACACCGTCTTAATTGCGCCAGTTCAAGCCACAAAAAAAGACGGAGTCACAAAAAAAGACGAAGTCAACATCATCACCACAGTTCCGGCCGTCCAGGGGCCGGCAGGGAAGAGTTTTTGTGCGCATGATTTGCCGCAACGCAGAATGAGAGCGATGAAGATATACAAATTTTGGTCCCTGTCCATCACGAGTAAACTTAATTAGTCATTTCACCCGGCGTTTCGCAAAGATATGAACTTTGTAAGTTGAGTTTGGACGCTGTGAAGGGGCTTGGGAAGAGTGAGTTGTGCTGTAGAAAGGCGTGCTGACAAATTTGAAGCTTGGCGTGATACAATAATTTTAAAATTTGCTGGCTTCAAAATGCAATATTTGATGAGAAATTGAAATGCTCCTGACCAGTTGCCACTCACCTGCTTGAACGAATCATTTATAAATTAAAATTATAACCTGAAGGAGGTACTCTTGATGCCATCATTGCATGTAAATTAAGGAATTTCTTCACTTCCTCCAGATCGAATTTTTGCGTCGTTTTGTTGGTACTTTACGCCAGTCCATAACACCCGACTACTTCATTTATGTTTGAGTTTTTTGAATTGATTTCATTCTGCTTCACTTATGCGAGGAACTGAAGTATATGTGAAACTTTACAGATGAGAAAACAAAGCCTTCATGAATTCGGGATTTCAAGGGGATTGTAGAATCAAGTAAGGAAGATTACTGAATTGCTGAAAGGTAATCAGGTAAGGAAGATTACTGAATCACTGAAAGGTAACCAAGTAAGGAAGACTGCATTTTTCTGAAAAGCCATTTCATGTGAAATTTTTGAGTCGATCATGTGAGAAAGAACTCGCTTTGTATTTTCTTGCGGTTCCATTGCGTCATCAGGCGAGTGTATTGCTCAGGCTGTCTCACAACAGATCGAAGCCATCATATTTGCCTATTTTAAAGAGCTTGAAGATTAATGCAAAATGTGACTCAATCATCACAGCATGAAGAAGCATCACAACATGAAGATGCATCACAACATGAAGATGCATCACAACATGAAGATGCATCACAACATGAAGATGCATCACAACATGAGTTTTTAAAATTGTAAAAGTGAAGATGAAAGGTCCTGGCCGAAACGTAAATGCTTGCCAATGATTGCTGAAGCGATGAAACGACAGCTCATTTCAAATAAAGTTGGAACATGAAATGTATAACATTGTTTTAAACTATCTTAACATTAAGATCCTTAGTTGATACTCACACACGTGTATCATAATACCCATGTCAATTGTCGAAAACAAAAGATTGAGAAGCGACTCCGTCAGCAGCCTGACTGCCTCTAATTGATTCGTCATAGAATTCAATGTCTGATTGAACGCACGCTGTAATTTGGAGTTGTGAAGCATTCTGTGTAGTGGCGGTGGCAAATGGTACATATAAATTGCCCTTTGTAAAGCAGGGCTTCTCAACCTTCCTATTGCTGTGTACCCCCTTAGCTTAATGGCGTATCTTCACATACTCCCAGCACAGTTAAAGGTTTAAGAAACTGTGGAAGAATACGAAATGATTAATAATTATAAATACTTATGCGGTTGTATGTAAATGTACACTGTACATTTTAACACATGAAGTATGTCAAAAGTTCCCCTAGGGGTACGTTGAGCAGCTATGCTGTAGAGGAAGGCCTCCGCGTGAAGTGTGACGTTGACGAAAACAATGGCCGTCCTAATTGAACGTTGGTTTCCTGTGCCTGGGGACCTCGTTGGGCTTTCGATATTAATGGGAAGTTATTTCAAATTGGTTCTGTGTTTGTGAAGTGTTGCTCTTTCTTGATATTGCAGAATGCAACATATAATGGAAGAAATAAGTATTCGATCATAAAACTGGGGAAGAAATTCACTAAATAAAAATTCTATTTTGATAGCGTTTGGAACCTGGGAAAATCGCGCTTTGCAACATCGTTGACGTGGAGAAATTGAGTTCAGTACGAGCAGGACTCCAAAATTTTCCGTTTACTCTCTACCAAGTTCACTCACCACCAAGCCACTTCTGTTTAATCACTACCAAGTTAACTCACTACCAAGTCAGTTCCATTTACTCACTACCAGTTCACTCACTACCAAGTTCACTCACTACCAAGTTAACTCACCACCAAGTTTACTCACTACCAAGTCAGTTTCATTTACTCACTACCAGTTCACTCACTACCAGTTCACTCACCTACAAGTTAACTCACCACCAAGTTAACTCACCACCAAGTTAACTCACCACCAAGTTTACTCACCACCAAGTTTACTCACCACCAATTCAGTTCCATTTACTCACCACCAAGTTTACTCACTACCAAGTTCACTCACCACCAAGTTTACTCAAAGTTTACTCACCACCAATTCAGTTCCATTTACTCACCACCAAGTTTACTCACTACCAAGTTTACTCACTACCAAGTTCACTCACCACCAAGTTAACTCACTACCAAGTCAGCGAAACAACAGCTCAACGAGGCTGCCGGCGCCATCCCTCGTAATTACTGAAATATCACTCGCGATATATAAGAAGAAATTAGAATCCCAACGTCCCCACTGGTGGAAACCCGCTGAGCTTGATGGCTCCATTACAAAAGAATGCTTGTGCATAAGACGAGGTCCTTTGTTTGTTCCTCGGCGACAACGGAAAAAAGGAACTCGAGTTAAATTTTATGGACGATGTCGAGATGTTGTAAAAGTTCGGGGCTTGGGTTTTGTGGGTAATTGTACCTCATTTTTGAATAGTTCCATGGTTCCGTGGAAGAGGAGTAACATTTCGTGTAATGTGGAGTTTGTTTGCATGATTTCCCCGAGAAAAAATGAGTTGAAATCCATGTAGATCATCACAATAAGTCTATGTAGATCATCCTCAATTATAAAAGTAGTTTCTTGTAGAGAAACTACCCTGTAGCTTACATACAAAACTACAGATTCACATAAACTCATTTCATGAACTCCTAAATTGGGGTGACCATGACATGGAACGCAAGTTAGCTGCTGCTACATTTCACTGTACAACTTTACCAAGGTTGACAAGTGTTCAAGAAGAACTCTGCGGAAGATCACACTGCAGGTCTCAGGACAAATGAACAATACGCAAATTGAAGTATATAAGCAGCTAAAGTTTGGGATTTTTCAATTGTCGCTGCAGTTTTATTGAAACACGGCTAACATTTCCCTAGAATAACGTTAAGTAGAAGTTTAATGACAATGAAACCGATCGTAAGACACCGAAAATGGTCCTCCGTAATTGGTTGAACGACCGTCTGTCAGAACCTAATCTCTTTATGGGAAATGACTTGCACCGAACACTGTTCTTCCTTCTTATTCTTGAGTTGAGCATGCCATTAGTAAGGGAATTCATTGTAGGGACGTAAACGTGGTATTAGTTTAATCGCTCTGAAGAAATAGTGAGATCTCTTAGTTTGAGACGCAATGGTACGGACTTATTCGGTGTCCCAAAGCCAAGGTAAGCAAAGAACAACTTCGCCTTTGCTCCAGGGATAAAATTTACGTGCAATCAAAATATTCAAGTACAAAACGAACGACCAAAACGCTGAAAATTAAATAATTTTCTGACATAACACAGTGCAGCGTTCTAAGAAGGGCACATCAAGCCATTAAGGCATTTTCCCAGAACTCTGATTAGCGGTGGACGTGCAAGTTTGCTTTGAATGTCTTGGAAGTCTTTCATGAAGGCTATGTTTGCTCTTCATCGTACTGCACGCAACACAAAAATCCCTCCTTCTGAAGGTGTGCCGCAATTACCTGGCTGGGGAAGTGCAAACTGACATATGAATTGCCTGTAAGCGACGGATTAATCAGAGCTCATGAGTCTTAATCAGCGCAGAAACGTACTTTCCTTCCCCAGTGCACCTCCAAAAGAAATGCATTTGCAGTACTGCGAGCAATGCCTTTCAGCACTTTTTTGTTTTCAGACTTTTTCCAATGAAAAATCATTTTCTGCCTAAAAACGACCTGAGAGATGAAACGGCATCATCAGAAGCAGTAAAATAAGCTAAAAGAGGCAGTATTTGCCAAACAAAAAACTCATTTTCCTCCTCAAAATGACCTTAGAGGTTGAAAAGCATCATCAGAATCAGTAAAATACGCTAAAAGGTACAGTAGAAGTTACGTGACCTGGAGCATGTGGTCTCCATGTTCTCTCGCACTTGTTTGGTCAGTTAGCCACACATCGTTACCATCTCCCCCTCTCCATCTGAGGATGAAGGAGTGGTCCAGAGTTCCCCTGGTGTTTGCTCCCCTGTTCCCTGTTCTTGGCTTCTCTCGGACGTCCCTATTGCTTCTGATGTTGCAGAGCTGGCACCTGCGTGAGGCCTTCGTACTGCAACCGGTGCTACAGCTGTAACAGCCCGACCGGTAAAATTGATACGGTATAGTGCTTGTAACAGCCCTAACGGTATAACTGATACGGTATAGTGCTTGTAACAGCCCTAACGGTATAACTGATACGGTATAGTGCTACGGCTGTAACAATCCTACCGGTATAACTGATACGGTCTAATGCAGCCAGTGCTTCTGCTGTAACAGCCCTACCGGTATTACTGATACGGTTTAATGCAGCCGAGTATACACGGTAAAATTACTTCAGGTGCCAAATCCGGTACAATTGCTACAAACGCTGCATACGCATACACACTGAACAACATCAGCGGTTCAGAAAATAAGGGGCGTGAAAAAACTGCTCTTGAACTTAGGGAGAACAGATACAGCAGTTTTAGTTCCGCAAGCAGAACGTGACTTTTTGATGAAATTTTTCGAGCAAGATTCAATACATTGACTCTTGTTCAGTCTAAGAGTAGACAGCATTTGTTTCTTGTGAATTCTACTTAAATTAGAGTTCGGGGCTAAATTTTAAAAATTGATGCCGTTGGATTGTCATAAATTTTTGTATCGTAAGTGATCAAAAAACTTGATTTGCAATCAATTGCCTTCATTTTGCGTGTGTAGCGAGAGCTGTGAAGTGTGCTACCAAAATTATCATCCAGAAGATTGTGTGCAGTTTATCATGACGTTTGTTCCATCAAGTGTTGTGACCGCTACTTTCTTGCTTCTTTTATTAACCAAGACAATCTAGAGCAGTAGTTCTTAACTCCTGGGTCGCGACCCAGGACGTCATTGTTGTTCTAATGTGCTGTTTATGTTGATAAACACGTCTGCAATCATTTTTGTTTCTGTAGTGTAAACCTTTTGTTCCTGTTTTCTAAAGAAAAATTATTTTATGAATGAAATTTTTTTATTGTTTTGGAGGCTTGAGTCACGGCAGTTACTGTATTTTGAGCAGATTTTGGGTCACTGCCAAAAGGTTAAGAACCACTGATCTAGAGAGTGAACACTTACTTGTGAACTTTTATTTACTGTTAACATTCGCGAAGCTCGTATCAAATAGATAATTAGGTGGTTGATAACACGGTGAAAACGCGTTCGTTATTCGACTTTAATATGAGGCTTAGATCTAAATCATCATTCCCTTGATGATGTTAATCAATTTGTGATTTATATTAAACTATCTATCTTGAATGAGGGTTTACAACCAAACTAGATTGTTCTGTTTTGTCATTAGGCGGTCCATGGATAGAATCTATAAATATTCGGACCTGAATATTTGGGAATATTTCCGACAAATATCATCACCGGTCGCAGCTAAGCGCAAAGTTTTCCTTTATTCCCCGTCAGAAGTTTCTGAAATTCATTAAAATAAAGCTGACTTATGAAGAGGGACAAGTAGACAGCTTTTTAGATTATCGTGGTTCTCTCTTGCTAAAGTGTGCGGCTGCCGAAGTTAGCTTCTCTTTGCAGTTAGAATCCGTTGGAAGTTGAACTGACCAAAGATCATTTTATTCTGAAGTTCGCACAAGTGAAACTTTTGCGTGCATTGAAGACTTTTATTTACCTCAAGCGATGCAGATGTACATTGTTTCTTAAGTCTAGCACAATGGTCAAATTTGAGTCTAGCTACTTGTGGGCCCGAATATACTCAGTGACCTCCAGGGCATCCATCCACGAACGCTAGTCTGAGAATTCTATTTAATTATGGCGGTTCAGAAAATGAGAGGCGTGGAAAAACTGCAGATTTTGCCATTGAATGATAAAAGTAGTGACCTAAAAGCTGATGCACGATATGGAAAATCGTGAAATTTTTATTGTTCTTATCTAATTGTGAAGTTATAATCAATAAAAATAAGGAAGAAGTAGATAACCAGCACTGCACCAAAGGTGGCTTTGATTGTCTACTTCTTCCTTTTTATATTGATTTTAAGTCCACATTTATGGAAATGAAGTCGACTGCACACTCAGGAACGATTCGTAATCACATGTCATTCCGGTTATAGTTTACAGAAATATGAATTATTTGAAAGATTTACTAGCTACAAGCAAGTTCGTGCATGTAACACTAGCCGACTGCTGCATTGTAGGTCAAATAAGCAATGAAATTTATACGGTAACCTGCCAGGAGATGAACGAATTTAGAAGCAACATGAATGATAACTCGATAGACTCATGTGGCACACTCACAATCAGTGAGACAGAGAGACAGAGTATGTTCATGGCAAACAGAGAGTACACTTTAACAGTCTTGTAAATGTTTTAAATCTGAAGTTTATTATAAATAAATGTATATATGTAAATAGGCATGCACACAAACACCCATTTATAAATATTCATGCATGTTGGAAACTCTGTGACATGAGTTTTATATCTCACATTACTCATCGGGAGATTGACGTTCGCTCTTGGATAAAACTTTCGTTTTTATTGCTGCGCTTCGCCTTTCTTTGATTCCTTCTTCATCAGAAAATTGACCTGGAATTTGAGATCGCACGAAATTTGAGCTTGTTTCCTAATGCTAAATAAGTGGGAGAATCACAAATATCGTTAAGGATGGAATGCTAGAATTTAATGAAAGCAAAAATGCAGCTATCGTGAGAACTTAGAAGTAATACAGCCCTTGAAGTTATAGTTTCTATTTTACGCCAAGTATTCATGATGAAAGCAATCGTTGGTTTTAAGCATTTCACACACAGAACTTTCATGAAAAACTGTAGTTCAAGCCGAATAATTTTGGCCATTTTAGCATTTTTGAAACATCCTTTGTGTGAGCGTCGTATTCTAAGTTGGAGGTGGCCTTAGTCACCTTTATGGCTGCGTGAATATTCTCTAATTTTCTTCATTTTTTGTCCCAGCCATGTTAGGCTTCAAGGGCGTATTGGATAACCGGAAATTCAATGTAGTGTAAAATATTTTTAGTGAATCCTTTGTTGAGATGCGCTCGACTTCGTGCAAAATTCTAAAGGATTTTAATGGTTTCGTGCGAATGTGATCCAGACGCTCTGCAAAATTTGCATTTTTATCTCGTGTATTCACGAAAATGACCAACTTTCAGTCTCTGTATTTTTTTCGCTGCTTATAATAACTTTAGGGAATAATGTTTTTCCCATATTATAGAAGAGGATATGTTTAATTTTGCTGATATTTATGCAAAATTTATTCGCTTCCAGCCACAGTGAAAAACTTTTTGGATCTTCTTTCATTTATTGGATGTGTAATTCCACGCAATTTTCGGGAGAAAGTTGTATAGTCTGGCAACATCGGTTGCGTGTGGTTCAAAAGGAACGAAAATGAAGGCAATGATAGCTTTATAAGTGTTTGTTTCATTTATCATTTAAGGTTTAATTGTAGTGGTGATTGGTAAAAATCTTTTCCAGATAAGCCCCGTCACTAATGCAACACACAAGTTCACCCACTTGGAACTTTCGAAATGATGCACCTATCGACTTCAAATTACTCTCACACGAAAGATTAAAACATTCTTTCGTTTGAGAGCTACGAAAATTTTAACAGCAATACCAAGCATTAATACATAAGACATACGAGTAATAATTTTCTTCAATAAATAACTGAAGCAAGTAACTCTTGTGAATAACAGTAACAAATGCTGAACAGTTTGTGTTCAAAGATATGATAAAGAGAAACCTCAAAAAAATGCACCTGGTAGTTTTTCGCCGAGCAAAATGCTTATTATATCGGTTCTATATCCTTTATACACGTCCATGATTTTGTTTATTTAACTACACCTGATTTACGTAATTTTTATCCCTTAGTCGCAAGCAATGGTCCTTGGACGGAAGATTCTCTTTTCGGGAATCTATTATAATTTCATTCATGATAGGCAGAGCCTCAGCAAAACTTCACATTCAGTGTAAAAAGAATTCACTTCTTTTGTGCCCATCAAAAAGAGTCACAGTCTAACTTTCAACGTCAAATTAAGGGCAGTTTTAGGCTGTTGGCGTCAGCCCAAATAAAATAGTTTTCTTTAAAAAGTAAACACTTTCATTATACTTGGAACACTACACTTAACTAAACTGGTACCACTATACTATACTATACATTAGTACTATAACTAAACTAGCTATACTTAATACTAAAAGCATATACTTGGAGTTGTTGGGTGGAATAATGGTAAAGTCGGGCGTTGGTGACGCATGAAATTGAGTGGCCCCAAACTGCTTAGGAAAATGCATGGCTCAATGAGGCTTCCAACACACCTAAGTCCTCCACCTCCATACCTCTCCCCACTGCCTCCCCTTCCTCACCGTCCCCGCTACCATGTCAAGGCCGCTCCGTACGTGAGAATTCCACCGGAAGGTCATTCCCACCGGCCATGGCTAGATGGCAACCTGCCAAATTACGTGACAGTTGATCCTTTCCAACCAGGCGATGTAAATGTGCCAAATTACGTGACACCTGACCCATTCCAACCGTCCTGGGCTGTGCAGTCGACCTGCCAAAATAAGTGACGATTTAACCATTCCTACCAGCAAACCTGAGAAGCCAACTTGCCAAATTATGTGGATGCCGAACACGTCCCCTCCAGCCAAAACTGTTCAGTCCACCGCCAAAGCCCGTGATTGCCAAATTTCAGGCAGGTTTGCTGCTAATCTCCTATAATAGCAAGATTTCTTTATTTATAGAGATTTGCTTATTCGTGTAGAAATAAATGTTCAGTGCAGGATGTTAATTTCGCTTGAACTTAAGCTTTCAATCATTTTAGTTGGAGTAGGAACTTTGGGTCCTCACAACTCTTTTTTGCGGGCATTGCAATCATCAGTGGTTAAGGGGATAATAATATTATTATTGCAGATAAATTACCGGTTAGCATTTAAATATTTTTATGGTCTATAGCTTAGAAATCAACGTTAAGTCGTGACGATAAGAACTTTACATTCCTCAGCGTGAGTTCTTCTCAGAAATCTGCAAAACATCATTTATTCTAATAACTACATAGATATTTTAAGGTGAGGAAACTATGACTATTGAATTCGAGCCCACTCACATTTTATGCCGACAACACCGCAGGATGCTTGTTTGTGCGATCTCACAAAGAATACTGAAGAGCTGCAGAGAAAAAAAACTAGCTTTTCCGTTCGATGTCATTCTCTTGAATTTTGCTTTGTCCCCATTCGCATTGGAGAAGTTTCGGAGCCAAATGTCGGCGTAGAGGAAAGTTAGGCCGCAGTCAGAATCTAAGGCGATCTATTGCTGCTGGGTGAATTGCTAAGGAATCTCATTATGATTATAAATAGAAGAGCCATCGTAAATACGAACACTGTGATGGTAAAATTTTACTTCACTGAAGATGGAATTTTAAATTCTAAATCATCGTCATTACAAACTTCATATATACGAGCATGTGTTAGTTCTTTCATTTTTCATAAGGCAATCAAAGATAGAAATTAGATGTTGTATTGATTGGCAGTCTGATACGAATGTGGTTAATAGAAAAGCTCAAAATAAAAACATTCTTTAAGCCATCATAAAAATTTCTGAATATTGATCAAATTGTTCTATTTTTATCCGAATTTCAAGACATCGACACTGCAGCTAACAAAATTTGAGCGCATGGAATTATATCATTCCAGGGTTTGCTATCTTGATTCCTTAAACAAGTTTCTTTCGTACACCAATATTAGCCACAAAGAAACGAACTCGAAATACTTATTGAAAAACGAGGTGTTTGCCCCCGAAAATTTTCAAAATTGTTTGTGCGCCGAAGACTCGGAGTTCGCGTTTTACAGCAGACTTGGGTGAGGGAGCCAGCGGCAGCGTCTGAATAATTCTAAGTGAAGACGTGACCTTCTTGTTCGCTCTCCTTCTGGCTGAAATTCTTAAATTTTGCTGGAGTTTTGAAGACAGACGGAAATAGAGTAACACTTGTGTCATTTCTACTACTCAGATCAATTAAATCTAGAGTGTAATCATTCCATATCCGTTACCAGTGTAATCATACCATATCAGTTACACGTGTTCAGATTTTAGGGTATGGCAATCTATTTGCAATTACTGCAGTTTGAACATCTCTAGTTTTGTATAAAGTGTGCAATTACCGAGACAATGCTTTAAATTATCTGCTTATATTTGCAGATTTATCGCTGATGACGGTTCAAGGCCCAAAACGTTCGTTTTACTATTGACCACATACAATTTTAACAATGTGGACATTTATGGTTTTGCCCTTCACTTCTTGTATCTAGAGTGATCACGCATGTGTAACGCTGGATACGAAATTTATGGTGACTTAGATTTAGCATTCAGTATTTTGATCTGAAGCGATTACATTCTTTCTATATATTGATGCGAGTATTTCTGCGCGCAATGAAGACGCCCAATGTTTGGTGCACCTCAATTTTGTGTTCTGAATATAAAAATAGCGTGAAATGGAAATTTGTGTGTCTATGTAGGTTCAAGTAAACTGTTTCGTAAATGATCCGAAACATTTGATGAAACTAACATGGAGTATAAATATTTGAACCAATGTTTTCTGTGCAACGAATACACGTTCCGTAAATGATTTATATTAAGTACTAGGTACAAAAGGTAATTCAGGTCGATTCGTTCTCAGATCCCTCATGACAAAAACATTCTCTTGATTGTGATTCGTGTACTGCTCTGGAAATAAGACTTTCTCGTTGATGTAATTGGTCAAGGTTGAGAAACCTTTCTTTTTAGTGTAGTTCATGTGTGACCTAGCGTTTAGAACGCTCAATTCCTGCATTACCTTTGTTGCACCTTCAATAATATATATCTATAATTATACCGTATGTCCCACAAAAATCCGAATCGAGCATATATTTTCCCGTATCAGTCACACCAGTAATTATTTTCTGTTTCAGTAGTAATCAGTAATACCGCATTATTTTGCTTGAAATTAAATGCTTATGGTATTCTTATGATGGTATCACTGATACGGGAGAACAATAATACTCGGTTCGGGTTTTTGTGCCACATACTGTATATTCAAGCTTTGATGCGTTATACAGGTTGCGTTATACAGGTTATACAGGTTGATAAGTCGTTGTCGTTGATCATTTCACCGCACCTGGAGATTTCTTCAGCTCCCAAGAATTAAGGATGCGATGAAGGAACACAAATAGTACGAAAATTTGATATCAAAATCAAATGCAGTATTCTATTTAAACAGTCAAAAGATAGAGTTTCTTCGTCTTAGAATACAGACTGAAATACCATCCTTCGTTATTTTCAAGGTCAGCTTTTCACATTGAAGAAAGAAAGCCCATCACAGCAAACGAGTTCCGCATCAAAGGGTCGTCAAAATTAATGAATACCGCAACTCGAGAACGCGCTCAACTTTCTAGAATTTAGATTACGAATTGATTATTTCTAGCAACTCTAAGTGAAAAATTGCTTATCTTCCACAGTAGCAAATTCTGCAATTGAAGTGCACTGAGTGGATTATGGAGTGGAACAAATTGCTAAACCAGGATTTTTCGGACACAATACCAGGACACAATATACCTGAACGTTACTACTTTCTTTTACTTTAAATAATTACCCTTCGTTCAAAAATAACTCAAAATTTCATTACCTGCATGCGATTTTTGCGAGACTGAAGCTCAGCCGAGAGCTGTATCAAGGCTACAGAAAATCAGCGTGAAAAAAGCTATTCAAAATCTCCCGTGTAATCGACTGTGTGTTCAGATAGTCTTCAGTTTTAAAAACAGCATTTTGCGTAAAGTTTGAGATTATTTTTGACGTTGCAGGAGTTATATTACTTTCAGTAATTGAAAGAATCATTTATGTGCTGAGGAGATAAGTGCCTGTACAGCGCTATCATAAAGCATGGCTATCGTTGGAGTGTGCTGCTGAATTGTTTATGTTGATTCTTTTTCGTAGGGCTCGAATTGATAGTAACTTTTTTCTAACTTCTCTGGGAAATAACAAACTCAGAATGGCATGTTGAGGTTGATACGTTTGGTTAGGCTGGTGATAGGGCAGTTCTTTCAAACTTTTAAAGAGGGCGTATAATGTTGATACAAATTAATGAGAACTGTGGGTTGATAGGATCACTTTCACAACTGCTCCAGCCAAATGATATAGTTAACTAGAAAATAAAATTAAGCATCTTGTCATTTAGAAACTAAGCTTCGTATGATTATGTACGGCATCTTTCATTTAATTACTTGAACGGTTTCCGTGAGTAAATTTAAAAAGTGAATTGTATCACGCGTTCAACATGAATTCTTTTTGAAATGGAGGCGCAAATTATCATTCTAAGAAACGTTCAGAATCTCGTAGAATGCATTTTATAATATTTTACTTCAAATATGCAACAGATTTAATTTTCACTTTCGTATTCAGGCGATCGACGCGTAAATAACCAGAGAAATGTCATACTTGGAGCATATTTTTATGACTGCAACGTCAAAGTCGGGATTTTAAATCTAAAGGGTTAATCAGTCATTGAACTATTTTCGTTAAATTCACATTTTTCGTAACTTTTTTTACCTCATAATTCACGTAGTGCCTATTTTCAGAGTACCATTCTGGAAAATACTATACCTAATTATTTTCTAAATCCTTTGTTTACGGTCTAGAAAAAACGCCAAACGAGCTCCGCAACAAAATGCTCTCCAATTAGCGCATAACGCAAGCTTGCGGGTACGAAGAACTTTGTGGAATTTAGATTGCGAATTGGATATTTCCGTCAACTTTATGTGAAAAATGGCTTTCCTTTCAGAGTAGCGAAGGTTGCCCCTGAAGGCACTTTTGAAATGGTGATGCGAGGCGGAGACTGCCTCAGAATACCTGGTCTCTCTTGTACTCATTTCTCACAATAGAGTTTTCTTCTGCAAAGTTCTATTATGAGTGCAATTTCGTGCTTGAAATGTGTGTAATTTCATGTTTGAATTGTGTGTAATGTTATGTTTGAAATGTGTGTAATTCCACGTTTTTACGTTTGAGATACGTGTAATTCCATGTTTTCACGTTTGAGATGAGTGTAATTTAGTGTTTTCACGTTTGAGATGCGTGTAATTCCATGTTTTCACGTTTGAGATGCGTGTAATTCCATGTTTTCATGTTTGAGATGAGTGTAATTTCGTGTTTTCACGTTTGAGATGAGTGTAATTTCGTGTTTTCACGTTTGAGATGCGTGTAATTCCATGTTTTCATGTTTGAAATGAGAGTAATATCATGTTTGAAATGTCAATATCGAAGAAATAGAATATTTCCTGTTTATAAAGTCCCATTTCCTCGAAATTGAATGATAATCCTGAAAAAGTAATTGAAAGTGTTTTTCGTCAGTGTTTTATAACGCAGAGGAAACACGCGCGTATGCCACGTTGTGTGCTAATCAACCCAGCGTCGTATTTTAATACCAGGCCATTTTTAGTTTTTTTCAGCGGACTGAACTTTTAATTTCAGGCCTATTTGGAAAAGTGTATAAAATTTGAGTAATTGTATTGCGATGAATAATTGTCGCAAACACATTTAGCGGAATAGATTATTTATTTACACGCATATTGCGCAAGTTACGCATCTTTATTCGTCATCCCGAGCCACCACTCACTCAACTGTCTAGTGTGACAGGTGGCAAGTATTTACCGTGCTTAGTGACTTGTACTTTTATAATTCATGCAATTCACTAAACTAGCGACCAGAAAAACATCATGAAACTGAATAGCATGTTATGTATACAGCTTCATGCGGTACATAGCGCTATCGTGCACTATGAATCTGTAACATGGTATTACTCATAATCTAGATGCATTTCATAATTTGCGCAATTGACTGAACTAGCGACAAGATGAGCATTATGAAACTATTACAAGTTAAGTTAGCAGTAGTAAGTTGGGCGCGTTCTCTCTCAACTTATGCCATTGAGTTGCATCTTTTTTTTAGTCCCAAAAAGCGCTCTTAGAAAAGTCGCTCATTGCTTCATTTGACTGCTGTGCGATGTCAATGCCAGCGCTCGCCCGACCTCTGCTCAGAAAAAGAAGAAAAGAAAAACACTTTATTTCCAATATAGAGGGTACGAAAAATTCATCTTCGGTTTTTAAAGTATCTTAAAGTAAGGGTTCTTATACGCTACACACACATGAGTATCGTAATATCCATGTGACTAGTCGAAGTAAAATTTTTGAGGGCAATGTATTCCTAATGTTGCTTAATCTAGATTTGATTATAAATGTAACTACAATAATAAAAGAGAACATAATTTCATTGACAATGTATTGTTGAAAACATTTTTTTTAGCCCACACTCACATTAAATACGAGCTCCGAGATTTCCTTCCCTTGGGCCACAATGCTGGCCTCCTTTTGACGAGCGCAACAACCTTGACACTTTGACCGCGATTGGCAAAACTGGAGTTCAACATCCAACTCAAATTGAAGGTCAATTATAATGAGCAATTTAAAAAAAATTCATTTACTGGATCATGCCCTCATTTAGCTTTAATTAAGTTTTTATTTTAATTTGTATTTACTTGTATTAATTGTATTAAAGTATTTACTTATGTATAAAATTGAGTTCGTGACTACTGGTCGGTCAGTAGCGTTATGAAAATTACCTCCGTGGCCACCGGTGGCGCACGTTGCGGTCAAAGTGTTAACCTGGATTACTGCAAACATCCTTCCTAGTTTAAATTATCAGCGGGCATCTATGATTTTAGCCGCCCAAGTATAGGTTCCGAAATGAGTCATCGAAATTATATATGCGAGGACGAAAAAGTATGACTGCGTCGCTGTGCGTTGCGTGTGATGACAGTCGCATCAGTTGTCATCACACTTAAGACCATGCAGGAAAAAATTAATGGGCCATGATAACGGAACTGATATAAATTTAATTCACAAATAGTAAAATTATACTGAGCATGGGTGTGCAGGTAAGAGTGAACTAGACATGAGTCAGTGGTGACGGAACTGAATCAAACATGACTCAGTCGTTGCCAAAGTGAACTGAGCACGTGTTTTAATTTATGCTCGAGTGGAACTGAACAGGAAATAATCCAGGTTTAGTTTTCCCTCCTCACAGCCAAGGTGAATGAAATTAAAGAAAAACGCAATCACGCGAAAAATCATTCAAGGGAACATGAGTGCTGCTCGCAGAGAATTATCTCAAGGTTAGATCTTTCATGGTCTGAACATTGCACGACAACGTTTTTTTTTTCAAAACATTAATCTCCAGAGCGGTGTGTTTTAAATTCCAGTGAACTTTTAATTACATCCAATTTTTCAAAAGAAGTTTAAAAAAAATTGCAATATCTCCATTTAGATTCTCGTTTGAAGTGTTTTGCACATTCAGTTAAAAATCGCATTAGTTTTAAATCAAACTGTAACCTAAAACACAGTTCCAAGTCCAATTACGCCACATGACTGAGGTTCCTTAGCAGAAAACAGCATCAGAATCCAATGAAATACACAAAGAAAGACGCACTAAATAAAAATCATCGCTTTAGATTCACAGAGCAGCTCTCGTCTTGGCAGCCTCTCGCAGCGCCGGGCAGACAAAGAAAGCTGGCAATTATGAAGCTGAATTCATTGGAGGGCACACTGCATGCGCAACATTTCCCTCGCACATGCTTACAAATGTCAGAGTCAAGGCCAGGAGTGTTTGCAGTGGAATTCGTTCGACTGAGCGTTTTCACCGACGATTAAATTTCTCGTGGTGTTGCTTTTTTAGCGGTGCATGCATTTCACTTCGTTAGTAAAGTTTGTATAAAAGCTCGTACACATTTAGCTGTCATCCTATGCTTGAAATAAGTATTACTGCAAGCATTAGAAAAACGTTCCAGAGAAATTATTTTTTCTTCGTTGAAAAAATTCATTGAAGCGTCTGTTGTCACAACTAGTGCTACGGAGAGCGGTCTCGCTTACAACAAAATGAGGAATAGTTCCGTAAAAATAAAAATAGAGTGTTAACAGAAATTGAAAACCATCTTAGTAAAACAATCGTCTGATACGATAGTGCATTGTTTAAAAAAACATTTTCGTGGAAGAAGTGTGAAGCAATTCCTTCAGCTCCAAACACATCCGTTGGATTTAAAGTTTAAATGGGTGCAGGCTTCCAAGTTGTACGTACAGTTCATGTCAATATGAACTCATTTCAAAAAGACTGCCGTATGAAATGCCGCCAACCAGCATAGCCGTCCTTCGATCAACCAGACTCGTTGATTCGTTGAACAAAAATTTTAAGTGAGTCCATGGAAATTGCTTCGCAACCTGCGCAGCATCCATCACGAACACGTTCCCTGCGTATTGGGTCATATGTGTACCATTTGGTATATTGCTCATTCACGTACCTGTATAAATGAATGACTTTTAATCTGTTTCGTGACCTTTCAAAAAAATTACTGTAATCATACGATGTGAATTTGAATTTTTATATTTCTTAGGAAGGATAAAAATGCATTCGAGCGGTAAAGTCGATTTCCCAGTTGTGCAATTCACAACCTATACAAACAAACCGTTAACAACCTACCACACAGCCAGACTGGCTTTTTGCCGAGGCATCTATAATCTTCGCCGCCCGAGTAGAGCCTCTGCAACAGGCCAAGAGGCCTGCAGTCTCCAACCATCGCTCAGAGTCTGCAACTTCACTGTTCTTCTTTAATTTCAAAGTCGAAATTCCACTTCAGAATGAGATATTTTATTTTTAATTTCCTGATAGTTTTGGCCGCGCTCGTTTACTTTTTGTCCGAGCATTTCTAAAGCTATTTAATCTGGGCTTATGAGTGTGTGTGTGTGTGTGTGTGTGTCGTGTGTGTGTGTGTGTGTGCTTCAGCGAACACAGCTCGTGTTCTTTTGTGTCTTGCGATATGGGATAATTAGCAGGAAAACAATATTTCAGTAGAGTTTTCTTTTGAAGAAGTTTTCTTTCAGAAATAATTTGTGTCAACTCTATTCAGCAGTGAATGAAAATATATATAGAGTGCAGGTCGGTTTCTAAAAAGCGCAAAATACTCTCTAAGTCAGTGTGGCTTGCTCTGGAAGAAAATATTTGTTTTGCACCAGTGCCTCTTAGCACGTGATAGGAGATACTTCCTGTAGGGCACTGGCCCAGTCTAACTTTTTCGCAGGAGCATGCATGTTTTTCGCCGCCTTAGCGATTAATTACTTGGGCGGTGAAAAACATGCATGCAGGCGGCGAAAAAGTTGGACTGGGTATGTAGCTCTCCATCAAGAAAGCGCATTCACAGTTGAACACTTTGACTGCATCGTGCGTCACCGGTGGCCACGGAGGGGACTTTCATATTACTGCTGACCAACCAGTAGTCAAAAACTCATTTTGATAAATACTTTATTGAAGCTAAATGATGACTGCAAAAAACATTCTACAAAATGATGACTGCAAACATTCAAGACAACAAAATCGTGAAATGTTCAAATAACTGCAACATTTCAAGCAAAATCGTGAAGTTTTCAAATAATTCTAACATTCCACGCAAAGTCGTTACATTTTCAAATTTTGGGAAGACTTGATGTCTTCGCAAAACTCTGCACCATGAAGAGCTTGTAGAAAACAACGCCTAAAACGTACAATCTCTAGTGTTGCACATTGGTTGCAATACACGTCACCTAATATTGAAAAAATTCTTATTTCTCTTTATTTTTGAGCATTCCATAAAAATATTTTACTTCTCTTTCCCCAATGGGCCAGTTTTCAACGCCGATCAGAAATAAATTGGAATATCGTTCATGAATATGATTCTCACCCTCCGATAACAAATAATACTTAGAAGAACTGGTTTTCAACATCGCGCAAGAATTCAATGCTCAATTCTATACATTTGACATTGTTCAAGTATATCTCTATTAAAATCCCTCACCTCACCTCACAAGGACAACACTCAACAGAAGGGACACGCAGCAAAGAACAGAGCAAATTTAATCATTCTGACTCAACGCAGACCGCGGTCAGGAGTGCCGTAAAGACGACTGCGGTGCGTTCGGTTTTCATGAACTGATGCCAAATTTGCGCCAGTAATCCAGAATTTGTTCCATCTTCTGTGAAGGTAATACAACGCGTCAAACGAAAGCGTAAATAAAGTTTGATCAGTAAACCGAATTATATTTGAAAATGCATGAAGAGACTTTTATTTATTTTCATAACTAAAATTAAAAAGCAGAGAAGAGTAGTTATTCATGACTGCGTGAATGTCTTAATTTTTTGCACAAACAGTTTTTTCAACAATTCAAGCGCTACACTTTAATACAAGGCTGTACTAACGCGTAACGCAGTTTGTTAGAATGAATTCATTAGCACATTGTTTAATTACCGAAAGAAATTTTTCACTGCAAGTGGAGAGTTGTGCTCGTGCATTCCACCCAAAAGAACTGGCTGAGCTATATAGTAAGCGAAGCGAATGGCTCGTCGTTAGCACCGTTGGCGAAGCGAAACGAACTGGCGCTTCTTTGAGAGGTCAGGTCTAACTGAGCGAAAAGGTCGGGCTTAATTGAGTGAACTTCTGACTATTTTAAACTAAAATGGCTATACCATTGAAATCGGCGATTTGAAAATTTTGTTCAATTCATTTCATTCAGTTTACTTCAAGTATCCATCAGTTTTTCTGAATTAAGCCAGTTCCAGCATTGGAACTTTACGGGCTCATTTCAAAAGGCTCCAAATAAAGGCCTTAAGAGGAAAAATTTTAAAAATTAAAGCATGAACAGGCCTGGTACCATCTAATGATAATGCAAAAAGAAGAATAACTTCTCATTACAGGCTTAAGTTAAGTGTACAGTTAAGTATGACCTCCATAACAGGAATATACGAAATTACCCATAAACGGGCACGAAGATTCAATAGACCTCTCGTCTTAATTGTTTTGTAACATTAATGTAATGTAATTGTAATAGTAACGTAATATAATTGTAATCGAAATGTAATTGTAATCGTAATGTAATGTAATTGTAATCGTAACGTAATATAATTGTAATCGAAATGTAATGTAATTGTAATCGTAATGTAATGTAATTGTAATAGTAATGTAATGTAATCGTAATGTAATGTAATTGTAATCGTAACGTAATGTAATTGTAAAAGTAATGTAATGTAATTGTAATAGTAATGNTAAATTGAATAGAATGAAAGGCTACAAAGTGATCACTCAAACAAAAGAAAATATTTACAAAGATTCAGCCATGCTTAATCGTTCTGTTCTATCTATTCCCTCTACAGACTCTTCGACTCAAGCTCTTCTGTGTCGCGCAGCTCTTATACTCTTTCCGTCAGTGATTATTTAAAATGCTTGTAATATCTAACATGAGGGTGAGAGTAATGCTTGACCTTATAAAACTGTTTGATTTTATTTGGTGCTTAGGTTAGGTCTAACTTGATTAAAATAGCAAGCATAACTGAGTGAAAAAGGTTCTCATCACTTCACTAAGCAAGGTATGGGGCCTAATTAACTGAAAAAATCAGATCGTATTCTCAAGAAAGTCAAATCTAACTGAATGGCAATTCTGAGTCTGAAATAAAATCTGAAAACGTGATTGATGAACTTTCAAATATACAGTTTATCAACATCTCATGTGCGCAGGACAATGATGAAGGAAAAGTGGAAAACGATTATGGAATAAAGTAAGCTTCACTTTATGCAATGAATAAAACTGACTCACTCCTAAGTATGGGTAAATATTTATCCGTTGCTTCATGCAAATCCTAATTAGAAATAAAAGAACATTTGTTAGTATTAGACTGTTTGAATGTTGAATTTAAAATCGTAGTATTAGACTGTCTTAATAAGAATGTTGAATTTAAAAGCGACTTTATTTGGGGTCCATTTATGTCAGTCTCCACGCTTCGTGAATTAGGTATAAATCATGCGAAACATCAAGTAACTGCACACCCAACTCAACCGCTCAGCTCAAAGATTTTAAGTAAGAAGAATTTTTTTATTCCCGGAATTCTCTGCATCGATTTCTAGGAATAAAACTCTAATGCCAAAATTTTCTCATCTTTTCTCATCCGAAGTCAATATACATTCACTTATGTGATCAGACTCTAAAGTGATCAATCTCAGCGCAAGTCGACAAGCTATTTTCAAAGTTTTGGAATTGCAAACCATGAGGGCAAAAAACAGCCAGCAACTTTCCATCAGAAGCCTTCATTTACAGATATGGCCTTCAAAAGTTCCATATTTTGACTCTGAAAGCTAGCGAAATATCATTTGCTTATCTAAAAGCAGCTCGAAACCAGTCTCCTGAAACGATGGCTAGACTCTACGGAGTATGGGTATCAAGTTTAGATTACTTGATGTCCAAGTTTGCAGCCTTATAGCTGCCCCACGATAAGAAACTCTGCCAAGCAATGGACTTTTTCACTCGCCTTCAGATAAATCGAACAATTTGGAAGAAATCAGCGGCGCACTCAAGTTTCGCTGAGCGCAGATAAGCGACGAGCGTTTAAGGTCTTCCACCATAACAAAAATGGTCAAACAAAACTGAACGATTCAGGTCTCACAAGAAATCTAAATACCCCTCAGCAAAATGTTGTACAAGATAGGAATAATTCAGTAATTGATTTGCATAATATTTCACGGGAGGATATGGTAAATTGATATTTGTTGATTTTTTACGAAAGATGCCAATAAATCTCAGGCTAAGTGGGCCACCACACAGTAAGTAAATGTTCTTCGGTTTATTTTACATAAAATGAAGACGTGCAAGTACAAATCTCTTTAATGCACCAGCGGCTGCTAAAAAATTTTTTTCCTGACGAAAGGAAAATCGATTCACTTGATAATTTTGATTACTTGAGAAGTAAAATATTGGAAATAAAGTTGTAAAAACTTACTTAAATGATTTGTCAACGTCTGAACTAATTAACTGAATGTTTCTAATGTAGATTTGTTTAATAATGCTCGCAAACAGCAATGTTCATAAAATTCCGGTATTTTTCAGAACATGTTTTTGTGGAGCTATTTTTTCTGATGAATCATTCCAACCAAATTAATTACTTAATTACTTGACTCACATATTATGAACAGTGTTTTCTTAAGCAAATTATCAATAATGTTTTCTTAAACCTACAATTAATCCGAAGACAATGTGACGGTCACCCCCGGTCGAGGACGCAGCCAATATTGCACGAGGAAGATGAGGGCAACTTCTACTCCTGAGGGACGACGCTGTAATGCCGATCCAATTTGGCCGCACGACCTGGAGCTCGGCAAGCGAGTACTCTCGCCAATGCACCACGAGGTCCTACATACAAGACATCAAAATGTAAACTAGAAGAAAATATCCTCAAAAGATTTCCACTCTTTGAACAGAAATCTTTTTATCCACCCCTTACCGTGAAATCTTGCTATTTTCCACTCTTTATCGTTAAATGTTAATTTGTTTTACACTCTTCAACGCGAAATCCTCATTTTCTCCACTCTATTGCGTAAAATCTTCATGTTTTCACTCTTTATCGTTAAATGCATATTCATTTACACTTATTTCAACGTGAAATCTTGCTTCGAGGAATTTTTTGACACTGAACCTGATGGGGGACTGAATTTTGGCGTGTTCATGAAATAAAACTCTTCGCAAACGACAGCTCGTGAGAGAACAGCTGCTTTTAAGGACTTGCGCCGGGGCCAAGTGTGCCCTCACACTGAAGTTACGGCACACACGGTGCCTGTGCCACACTGCGTCCGGGCACACTAACGGTTGTTATGCCCTCACAGGCTGAGGCCGTAGAGAAAAGCAAAGAGCTCAGTATTGCCCTTATAGCCCGCATGACAGTCTCGTCAGGCAGCCAATAAGTTTGCAGCGGAAAATAAGGCAGCACCATTCGTCACTGGTGACCCAATAAGCGTCATGTACCGACCCTAGGCCCAAAAACCCACCGTAATTGCGGTCGTTTGTAGCTAAGCTGTAAACTCAACCTTGTCTCATTTTTGCGGGACATTTTTGAGCGCGAGTTACGTGCCGGCAACGAGCTTTACTTCATACCCTGCCCAAATATGGCGGCGAGCCTGCTCCAAGTACCTCCATGTGCTCCAAATACCTCCATTTGCTCCAAGTACCTCCATGTGCTCCAAGTACCTCCATGTGCTCCAAATACCTCCATGTGCTCCAAGTACCTCCATGTGCTCCAAGTACCTCCATGTTCTCCAAATACCTCCATGTGCTCCAAGTACCTCCATGTGCTCCAAGTACCTCCATGTGCTCCAAGTACCTCCATATGCTCCAAATACCTCCATGTGCTCCAAGTACCTCCATATGCTCCAAATACCTCCATGTGCTCCAAATACCTCCATAAGTTGCCTTCACACGTCAGTCTTTGAAGCTCATATCAACCCACTCATGTCTTCTGGTGTCGCGCTCCTCAGAACGCGTCAGTTCTCTTGTTTTTGTGTAAATCATTCTTTGTTTCGACATTTGACATGGGTGTTACGATACCAATGTGTAATTATCTACTAAGGATGTCAATGTTAAGATATTTTAAAAGTCAACGTTGAACATTTCATGTTTCAATTCTTTTGCAAATAAACTGTATTTCTTTTTCTTCATTTTCTTTTGGTTTTATTAGGGTAGCTGGAAATGCTGCAATGTCATGGCTCTTTTGAAGCGCTGTGATGTTAATTTAAAACCGTCCGGGGTTCCAGCGTGCCAACTTTTGGTGTTCATTTTGATGTTCTGGACTTTAAGATACAATCTACATATGCATGTATTGCTGTATCACTTGTGGTAAATGAATGGTTAAAATTTTTAAATTTATTATTCAAGGAAGTTAAGTTAGAAGAAGTACCGTTCAGTAATAAGATAAAAATGACATAGTTTGATTATAATGAGTAAAATTTTGTAAGCTCAGAATAGGTGACAACCAAGTTGAACAGAAGAATGTCTGAGGGTATCAAATCAAACAGATATACGAGTATTAATCCAACCAACAACTGCAAATTAGTTTTTTGTTCGTAATCTACTATTTTATAAATGACTTTGAATGGCAGGAGATATATACGTGTTCAATTGTTACTATTCCTGTGTGAATTTCAAGGAAATCATCAAGTCTAGTACGAAAATCCACGTTTTTTCAAGCACATGACAAGTTGTCTATCCGAAGTTCTTAACTTCGCATTTCTTCCCAATTACTAGCAGAATGTTACAGGAATAAATTACTGCATTTCATGGCATGCCAACGCTTGAAGCTTGTTTTAAGTCTATCATGAATTCAAATTTCATGATTTTAAATAAATAAGTAAGTGAAAAATGAATAAAATTTTTTCAAGTCAATAAATAAATTACATCTCTAATCTTGGATACAATGGATTTCAAGTGAAAAACGCATTTTCATTGCCTAAATTTAATTTCAAGTTTTGATTTCACTTCAGTCAATAGACTATCGTCACAGCTTGTAGTTTAGAAGTTGCTTATAAAACTATTTCTTTGGACGAGATGACGAAACTCATTCTCACTTATAGTCATAACCTAAATTTAACTTCAAGTTTGGATTTCTCTCAATCAATAGACTATCGCAGTAGCTTTTAGTATAAGGTAGTTCATAAAAATATTTCTGTAGTCCAGGTGACGACACTCATTCTCATTTCCAGTCATAACCTGAATTGATCTTCAATTTTGAATTTCGCTTCAATCAATAGACCATCTTCACAGCCTGTGGTATAGGTTATAAAAGTATTCCTGTGGTGCAGATGACGACGAGAAGCACACGGCAGAGGGAGCCGCTGCTGCTGCTGCTGGCGATGCTGAGTTGGCACATCTCTTGCAGCCAGCGCTACGACCCTGAGGCACCCCCACAGGTAACGGTATTTCTTGGATAATGATGCATGATGAGGTAAATTACCATGATATACTTTCCTTCCTGCATACATTAAAACATGCTAGCCGTGCTGAAAGTATATTATATGGTGAGCATAGAACTGTATTAAAAAGAGCTGAACGGTATTTCCTGTAACAATGATACATGATAAGGTAAATTACCATGTTGTACTTCCCTCATCGCAACGGTCTCGATCAAAGCCAGATAGCGTCGGTATTTTTCGTCACATAGATACTTAACATACGTAACATAGATACTTAACACACGTAGCATAGATACTTAACATACGTAAAATAGATACTTAACATACGGAACATAGATACATTTTTGTGACCCCGTGGATGTATAAACTGTCAAGACGAGACTGACGTGTCTGCACCGTTTGGAGACCACGCTGCGTTTTTGTTTACTACGACATTTTTGATTTGAAAAAACTGAAAACAAGCTAACAATAACACAAACAAATGATGCGTTAGAGTAAAAAAATTTGTGCGCTGTTGTTCCTTTTCAGTGAGTTAAGAACCTGATAAAGGAAAAAATTGCACCAATTTCAAATCAACGTAAATTTTTATCCGGACCAAATGTTCGATTTCATTTTTGTCCATAGAAAAGTAATGAGCTTCATATGAGCTCTGTGAAACTGAACCGATACTTCCGGCTGCGAAGAAAGATGATAAACTCGTACTTCGCTGGCATATCCAATGAGATAAATGTTCTAGTTGCGGAGACTTTGTGAATAAATGAAGAAAGCATTTAATCAATTCTGGAAACAAAAAATCATCTCATCCTGTATTTTTTTCACGTAATTGAGCAACCTAAATCTTACATTTGAGAGAAAGCCGCCAATTTGAAGATGATAACATGGAGGAGGAAGAATTTTTCAATTATCTTTTCAATTTGATTCCCTAAATGCTTGAACTTTTAGCACAGAGATGAGTTTGCTCAAGCTCTTTACTGATCTAAATCAATGAACTCTGGAAACTTGGCCTTCAAATTCTCAGATTTATTCAGACGCAAATGTGTCTCATTAAATTGAGATTTAAATAATGACTCTCTCTGCTGAATGAAGTTAAGATATGGACAAGGGATAAAGAGCTGCGCTATCACCCTCGATCAAGGTTGGATTTTAACTTGAATCGGTGCTCGGAAAAGGCTCTCATAAAAGCCCAAGATATTCATACACTCGTTAGAGATAGACCTAAGCGTAGGGGTTTTTTGCCGTAGGAAAATTTCCCCTCACATCAGAGAAAGTCTCATCACTTTACTACGGTTACAGAAACTTGTGTTGGAGCCCAAAATTATGTTTTAAGATGCGAATTTAGGTGGGCTTACAGCAGTATTCTCTTGTACTCTAATCCAAAACTTCTCTGATACCTTTGTTGTTTTTACTATCCGTATTTTATTCCTTCGTCTTTTCAATTTTTTGATACTTAGACTGCGCTGCCAGGCTACTGATCCAAGTAATCGGTCATTTGAAGTGCTTGAATTATCTTCGAACTATTCTAATTTTCTAAGGTTATTTAAACATGAAAATTTGAGGGTTTAATAGTATTTCAGCACGATCCACAGTAAAATGTTGGTCTTTCACGCAACTTATTGCGATTTGTGAAATTAGTGAAAAATTCGGTCTTTCACGCAACTTTTTGCGATCACACCGATATTGTGTCCTTTTATTTCGGAGAGTACGGATTTGTTCAGTGTGTTTCGAGCGCCCACTTGGTATGGATACATGATAATACTGACCACATTCGCCTGTTACAATACATCAAACATATTTTTTGTTCCAATCAGTTGAGTTTCCTTTACTCTGAGGCGTGTTGTGTTCTCGTTGAAAATGAGAGATCCATACATCCTTCGTTCTGTAGATCATAACCCTGAAAATAGGTCACACCACAACAAAGTGATGCGATCTTTACGCACTAAGCCAACACCCAGCACTGCACTACAGCGCAGTTAGTACCACCCAAATTTTACCTCAAGTTTTCCCTTTTTTATGTATAACAGTGTTTCTAAAAATGGTTCGTTCACGTGGTAATACCTATCATTCTCGGAGCTTGTGCCTCAGAAATATCTCCACCAGATTTATTTTTTTGCAAAATGTAACAGTCTTTCTAAAAGAATAAAAAGAAGAACCAGAGTGAAAACGAACATCGCATTTGTTGCAAACGTTTCGGAATTGTTAAAACTCCATCATTAGCGCTGAAACAGGAGAAAAGAAAGGGATTCGATCAAATGACAGCATAAAGATTCAAGATAATATAGAGAATTAGATTAGAAAGGAATTAGGTTCGTTCATATGATAATACCAACAATTCTCGAATCAAATTTTTGGCCAGTGCCACGCAAATTTCTCCACGATTTTTCTTTTCAGTTTCTTTTAAAATATAACAGTGTTACTGAGAGTGGTCCGATGGAATGATAGTATGAATAATTTTCGAAGCAAATTTCTGGCATCCAGTAACGGAAGCTGGAGCCAAAATATGTTTTCTTTGCACACCTTCGATGTTCGTAAACACTGCCCACTTCCGCCGCCCGGAACGCTAACTTCGAGCGCGGTGCTTTTTTCCAGCAGCCAAGTTGGAAGCTCTTCGGCTCGCAATTCTTTTAAGACAGCTTCTCTAATTCAAAATTCTCGCGCATCTTTCCAATTCTTTGAAATTCTTCTCTTTTTCCGAAGATTGGCAAGGTAATTTCCTGGAGGTCGGCCGCTGCCAGCCCTGCATCTGGGAGCTGTGGCCCCCGTGCTGCTCCAGCTTGCAGGGCCTGCTTTATTCGGCTGCCTCAACCCTTTAACGTGTGCATCTTTTACTTATATAAACCGTCATTTCATTACCGGTAATAGGAATACGAAAGGTAATTTAATATTCCTGTTACCGTTATCATCACCACCATCACAAAATTTCCGAAAATAAGCAACCCTTTAACGTCCGCATTTTGTCCTTACATTACCGTCATCACAACCACCATCACTAAACTGGCGCTGGCATCATGTAGTCACCGACATCACAACGAGGAAGTGACTGCCACTCGACAATGAACTTCGAAGAACACATTAGGGCACAAATTTCACAAGGGATAAAATATATTAGAGCTGCTTATGAAAGTGGATTAACCACCGATTTGACGGTAAAGGGTTTATGAACAGATGAGGCTCGAATAATCGGCCCTGGATCGTTGCTGCTTGTCTTCTAATTTTGCACCTTCAATAAGCCTAATTTATTTCGCGTAATTAATTTCTCATAAAGAAAAACCCGTGCAGATAAATTACTTCCTCAAAACTCTTCATTAAATTTTCACGCTCATACAGAGAAAGTAAGAGCAATTTAATCCCATTTATAAAGCTTTTAATTATTATGGGCGTTTATATTTGGTGCGCCATTTAATACTATCAATATAACTTTTGATTTTCATTGGTGGTAATAATTGGTCCGGTTAATTTTGGCACATAACATTGCTGTGTGTGTGACCTATAAGAAGGGGGAAACGCTCATTTCCAAGATAAAGATAATTATAATGCTCATTGCTTGAAAATGATGGAAAATTTTTGTTTAATTAGATTATTCCCTCTTCATTTCACGAAGTTCGAAACTTGTTTCCATGATAAGCTGAAAATCTAAAGTTCATTGCTTGAAAATGATGGAAATTTATTGTGATATATTATTAGATATTTCCTTCTTCATTTCACGCAGTTCATTGGTTAGGACATACATGCTTACAAGGGAATGAGATCCCACGAGTGGCATCATCAGCCTCCACTCATCGTTGTGTTATCCACAACCATTACTCAGAGCTCAGTTAATGCTGTCCTGACGAGCTCTTCCTATTAGTTTCCGTCATGATGCACAGCGTTTGAACTATTAAGCTGTTAATAATTATAACCTCGTATTTTGATTCCTAGAGCTGCTTCGCAACTATACCCTGAAACACTGCAATCATTTTTGTGCATTCATTCGTCACCATTCCCTCTTCATGAGTATACTTGCTTGCAATTCAATACCATATATACATTTCGACTTCTTGAAATTGTTTTGCTAAGTTTATAAGATGATATTTTGCCTTGCTCATCCATCATCCAATGGTTGACTGAAGCTTTTTCCGCGTCCACTGATAATTTAACTTCGAGACATAAATAAAAAGCCTTCAATCTGACCCTAGGATCTTTTCTGAACCCTTCAACTTCCTCTAAATTAGGGGGAGTAGAAGAAGCCAAAACTCGTTCTACGTTGCCTGTTTGTGCTCTGTGTCGTGACGAGGTAGTCCAGCACACAACTTGAGGCATCAATGTCCTGAAGTGAGGTTTTCCCTCACTTTTGATCAATTCTAATTACCACGTGCCCTTTAACATGTGTACTCGCCAAGTATTTTGATGCGCGTGAATAAGGCATTGAAAAACGTGCGTCTGGGCGTAAAACTCATTTTCAGAGTACCCCAGCTTGCTGAAATCTAATAATGGAAAGAAGATTACCAAATGAGTAAGTAAATAAACATTATAGCTTCCAACTTAGGGTGCATGGTTGAACACAGCTACCATCGCGCACTAAAGCACTTGTCAAATCTGAATGGGTTCGATCTGTAACATCACATCAATCAAGACTAAATTAACTCCGTATCCCCGGCGCGGATATTCATGATGACAATGGGCCTCATTTTACGTCAAATCAGGGTCTGCAAGCGCAAAAACCGTGTCTTCAAAGACAAAATTTCCAAAGATCCATGAAAAAATCAGTGTTCACAAA
This sequence comes from Platorchestia sp. MABIK, assembly GCA_014220935.1. NCBI lineage: Eukaryota > Metazoa > Arthropoda > Malacostraca > Amphipoda > Talitridae > Platorchestia > Platorchestia sp. MABIK. The sequence continues at coordinate 28,901 of JACJUY010000595.1, read as the reverse complement.
CGTGTACTTTAAAAAACAAAACTTCCAATTATCCGCGAAAAACAGCACTCTGGGGGTAAAATCCTCTTCCACCCACACACCCACTGCAGACGTGCTCCACTCAAATTGATTGTGTTTCGTACAAGAGAGGACGACGTCTGGCAGGTTACCTCCATCACTCGAGTGCAATCACGATTCTTTTTCTTCTCAGGAAACAGGATTACTCTGGTGATGAGCTCCAGTCCACCTCCTGAGATCCACTTGCGCTCCTTGAGCTTCCTGCTCGCTAAATACATTATTTGCGCTTATGTCCGAGGGAGGATGCGTTGAGACCGACTTAATTTCGGGCTTAGACGTCGTCCTAAACTCCAGCTTGTCGGTCGCGAAGACTGTACAAGCGCCGCGGCCAGTAAGGCCAGAGAGTTGTTCTCATAAGTTTGCAGAAAGATTGAATGAGCTTGCGATTTTGATGGTTTATTTGCGTGCAGTTGCTCTCCACACAAACTCTTTCCTGATAATTGCAACCATTCTCATGAGTGTGCTTGACTTAAATTCTGTTCTGTGCACACAACCGAACGCGTGTTGAAGCAGGCTGAATTCGTCTAATAGATCGTTATTTTAGATTGTAAAATTAGCTTCTCCTTTTTTTATAATCAACCAAAAGAAATAATTGCAGGATTATTCCTCACGAGCGACTACAAAGTCGAGGTCAACTTTTTTCTAAATTTCAATTTTGGCTATCCCATCACTTTTTTTTTTTTACTTTCAGTGGACTGATATTTTGTGCGGAAGCCGAAGTATCATCGAACTTTCCTATTCTGGGACGCAAATTTACCAAACTTCTGATGAGTGAGAAGTTTGTTTAGGTTATTCCTATCTCATGACAGTGCATTTTGTGACGTTCCAATTTCAGTTTCACGGACTAGAATAAATATGTTCGACTCAATGCAACTATGTATGTTACAGATGTGCTGATAATATTAAGAGCGTGTGTGGTCTAATCATTTGAGAGCACATTTTCAAACCATGGTGCTGAATATATATATTCAGATATATGAAACTCAGTGTGAAGCTCAGTATTTACAATCCACATCTGTAGCAGGCATAATATTCTCGTAAATCATTCTTCTCACCTGATCTACAAGAAAAAAAAACAAGCTACGAGAATAAAATGAGGAGATGCTCTACCACTACAACAGCTAATACTCTTTGGTATTCCTTCAAGCGTTGAAAAATCGCTAAATCACTGTCGCTGTCAAACCTCCATATCATCTTAAACTCTTTATTACATTTCTGCCTTCAAATTGTATTCACATTGAAATTTTTTTTGCTTAGTCTATAGTATAATATTTTGCCTTGCTCTTCAATAATACCATGGTTGACTAAAGCTTCTTCCACCTGCGTTAATACAAAACTTTAAGGGAAGTAAAAAACCAAGACCCGTCTTTTAACCTTGATGTTAAGTTAAACTTGATATTAAGTTTCTCATCCTCAGAACGGTAACTGCACGTCTGTATCGTTAAAATTCCCCAGCTGTACAACCCCCGATGCGAGAAGACGGCGACAGACCCGGACGCGGACTGCATCTTCGGCTCAGCGGGGCGCGACTACCCCGTCCTGGCCCAGGTGCCGCCCACCGCCTTCTCCTGCGAAGCCCTTCTGCCCGGCATCTATGCCGACACCGACGCCCTCTGTCAGGTGGGTGCTGGGGTGTTGGGGGTGGGTGCTGGGGTGTTGGTGGGTGGGTGATGGGATGTTGGCAGGGTCATTACTGCACCTAGGGTTATTACTACACCTGCAGAAAGGTCATCTCCCCACTTGCGAAACATCATTGCAGTCTCTATATGTGGCACACGTACAGTATGTTTCCAGTTTTTCAAAAATCGTTTTGAATTTCTCATAAATTTACAGCGACCGGACGCAATTTGTGTTGTTCTTTAAATTTAGCTTTTAGAAAATGCATTAGCCTTTTACCTGCAAATTTGGCTCGAGAAATGGCGAGAAAACTTATTTCTGCTCAAAGAAAATCAGGAAGAAACTTCTGCTTTGCTCGAACTTCAACTCCTTTTACGGAAGCAGCATATTTGATGATATTAAGTTGCAGTCTAACACACGTTCTCGTGTGCGTTGGGATTATATACTTGACTGTACGAAAATTAACGATTGTATATATAAATTAATATATATATAGTGCATGAAAACGTTCCCTGTTTTTATTTTCGTGTATAAGCAAGCAAAAAATTGTTGTATGTAAGCATCAACTTCAAATAGAGGAAACAAATCCTCTACCTTAAATTAAATAAAATTAACTAGCTGTAAATAAAGCTGAGCCGATAACTCTGAGGGGGAAACAGATGAATTAGTTTAAATCAATTTAATTTTTGTTTCTGTATTGCCAGCTGGTGCCAAAGAGTTCATAAGATTTGAACGCAATCTTCTATTTGGACGCAATGATTCATTTTTGAATTAATTCCTGAACGTTTCATTTAAAAGAAAATTAATCTCTTTTCAACGAAAAATTTCATTTTGCTTCAAAGTTACACTCTGAAACTGCCGAAATTGAAGTGCGAGCATCAAGTACGTTTTACCTGTCAAACATTCTCCGGATGATAATATCTGAGACAGATTCACCTTGTGATCATATCTGAGACTGAAAGTTTAATTTTTCCGGAACTGACAGGCATCATCTCTACCGCACTCCTGCCTTCTTCATGTCGCTCAAAAGACTCCAGTGACATTTGCTTCAGGCGCAAGACAAACTTTTGATTTGTGACAATATTTCCGCTTGAACAGAATTGCCAAGTCCCTCGTGTATTTCTATCTCCAGTCATTTACATCTCCAGGCCGTAAGCGATCGCTCAAAAATGAACAGGACTCAATGCGGTCTCCTCATCCGTGAAGATAAGAACGTGATTTTATTCAACGACCCCTAAAGGAAAATATTTAAAACCTTGTTCCGATTCAGGCCCGAATTTCGAGGAGACGCGTTGGGTTCTGCTGGAGGCAAGTTCTCCTTCCGTGATGAAAATTATTTTCGAACGAGAGCTCAACATATAAAATAAGGGCAACGCACCTTTGTTGATTCACGTGCACTGATGCGTACATTTTTTAAACGAACGCCACTATTTAATGATAGATGGAACTGAAAAGGTCTTCTGTTTGCAGAACTCTACATCAACCTTTTTCCTTCCAAAAGACACGAGGTAAAACGAATTTCGTCGCTCTCTGGAAGCCAAGTGAGGAGACTTCGAACAAATGCTTGGCCGGTCGCTCCTCAATTCTATTAGCAGAGCTCAGATTTTCGCCGCCGCCGTTACTGAGAAGCTCATTTTCCGACACAGGAGAGTGATATGGTTTAATGGCAAGATAAGGTGCGACAGTCAATGGCCAGACCTGGTCTAAAGACACTGACCCAAGGCCTTAAACTCCTCTCGTCTGCCTGATTTGTGCCCGTCTTACAACTGAGGAGAATATTTCTCGTTGAGATAGTTATTGGAATTGCGATTGTCATTCGACGGAGCAGGAGAGGAGATTCTCGCGCTAACACAATTGAAATGAAAAGATTTATTTGATTGTAACTGGGAAATTCCCCATTTCGGAAAAATAACATTGGAAAGTAAAGAAACGAAGGAAGGTTAAGCGGGCAAAGTGTGTTCTGCTCTTGATAGAATTGAAGTTCGTTTATTTTGATGTGTGTTCTTTTATGGACGGATATCTAATTTTCCTAATGTTAAAAGGGGGTTCTCTAGTCATGTGGGATGGCATTGCGAGCCTTCACTTTCAAGATGAGGAGAACTGATTCATTAACTTAGTACACCGGCCTCGTTGAACAACTGCGCATTAATTCATTTAAAATTCATGAGGAATTATCTTACACGTCTGATGCACGAGATCCTCTCTGAAATATGTACCTACAGCGTTCAGCAGCCAAATTCTTGGACCGTTTTTACTCTTATACCTGTCGTGAAAGTGAAAGCGATCAGGTTTGAAAATAGTTTAGAGTCTGCCACCAAATGCACTGGTTCGCCGGTGTCAAGAAAACGATCTCGAGCCAAAAACCTTCGACATTTCGTTAGTTTAAAATCTGAATGGCTCTGAAGAAAGGAAGGCTACTTGAAGTGCAAAATAGCCCGGGGCTTGAGGAGGCTTTCTTCAGTACTTACGGGAATCCCAAGGATCTTAAGCATCAGTGAGCAGAGAGAAAGATTTCTTCTCCATCTCGAGTGACTCTAAAAAAGCGACAAATGACTTCCGCTAGGACAATATTCTCTCAAAGCTGCTTCCTCGGACGCGTTTCTGAAATTCAGGGTGTCGTGGATGAACGAAAAAGTCCAAACCTGGAATTAGGGATGGATAGAATTTCCTTGAGGATCTCGACAGAACTAGGATATTGACTTGAGTAAGATGGAATCTTTTGAATCCTGATGTTGTGAAATAATTGATTTTCTTCCGAGTTCTCACTGAGAAATAGGGGTTTAGAAAAGAATACTTTCAACGCTGACGGAAGAAAAAATTCAATTAAAAAAAAAAATCACAAACCAAATTGCGGAAAATTTGTTCATGGAAAAGTAGAAAAAAACAGCGTGTGAATATTTTAAAACAAAATTTACATGAAATGTTCATTCAATAAATGAAACCTACTTGTAATGAACCTATCTCACCCACAAGCAAATCAGTGTCAATAATTATTTGTTCTTATAAATGCGTGAAATACAGCGGGATGTGTGACCAACATAAATCAAATTTTAACATTTTAAGTTTAGTAGATATTTTCTTACCAATTTCGGCAGTGCTGAGACAGAAACTTACCCACACGTCGGCCTAGCTCACGAAATTCAAAATAAACATGTAAATTAAATGCTACATTTGTTAACTTTAATTCCCGTTGAAAAAGTATACGAGAAACCCTCCTTTGGATGAGAAAATCCGAGGGAAGCATGTCTGCATTTTATATATATCACTGATGTCGGACTTTGGCATTCTAAATTACGAGCTAAAAACGTCACTATGTTGTTAAAATTACTTATGTAATAAATAATTAAATAAACAGTTGGTTGCGTGCTCGCTTGTTAGGTTAGTTAGTCTCTTCGTCCTCAGTCGCATCCTGTGATGTGCGCACCTGTACACTAATTAATCCCTGAACACACCTGAACACCATTTAATACCTGAACACACCTGAACACTACTTAATACCTGAACACACCTGAACACACCTGAACACCATTTAATACCTGAACACACCTGAACACTACTCAATACCTGAAAACACCTCAACACTACTTAATACCTGAACACACCTGAACACTACTTAATACCTGAACACACCGGAACACTACTTAATACCTGAACACACCTGAACACTACTCAATACCTGAACAC
>JACJUY010000595.1:0-19871 GCA_014220935.1 Platorchestia sp. MABIK | reverse complement strand
CACCTGAACACTACTTAATACCTGAACACACCTGAACACACCTGAACACTACTTAATACCTGAACACACCTGAACACTACTTAATACCTGAACACACCGGAACACTAATTGATATCAGCAAACTTGTGTTTGGAGCTACAAAACTCCTCTCGATGCAAAAATAACTAAATAAAAAGAAGGATGGGTGCGCATTGAAACCGACCATTTCAATAATTAGATAAATTCGAATATATTGTGGCTCTATCAGCAGAATGCCAATATGTGATGTACCGTATCACGAATACAGGTGCGGAAAATTGTTATGTTATCAGTGTATTTAACGTCTTGATTTATTTATTCTAGTGGGCTGATAGAGCAGCTCAAAACTGCCTTTGTGCTCTTTAAATATTTTACGACAATATGAATCCTGCGATAGCTGTGGCAAGAGATGTAAATATGTTTATCAGACTTGTAATTTATGGAAACTTTAATTTGTGAGCTGCAGTACAAAAGAAAGAATAAGTTTTATATTAGAACCAAAATTGTTTAAGAACGTACGAGTATCTAAAAATCGGGTATAAAGGTAAAGGAAATAAGGACAGCAAAGAAAAAAATCTATTTCCATGACTTAGTCATCAAAATAAAAACATTCATTAAAATTATCGTTAGTAAATGACATTTTTGAAGTGTTAGAGTCTAAAAGCAAGCAATGGTGGAAAGGCAGATACAAATTACTTTGCAAATAATGTTATTCAAGGACTATCTTCTGTTATTGAAGAGTCACAAATTTAACTTAAAAAAATAACACAATTGACAAACAAGCGAGAACTTAACGCCGAGCTTTCATCTCTGAACGACCAAAAATTACATAAAAAAAGGAATAGAGAAGCGTTGCTGACTTCGGTGCTAATGAGGGGTTGTAAGTCGCCTCTGCGTGGAAGAAATAATAAATGAGTCTTTACTGAGGTGAAGGGGCAGGGCTTCTGGCTCCGCAACATGTCCTAGGTTCTGATTTTGCCTTTTTTGCTCGCTGATAATTGCTGCCGCTGTGAGGGTCTGGAAGGTGTGGAACTGCCTCTAACTGACGCTTAAGAGAGGCGGAGATTTTTGCTCTCTCAGTTCATCATTTCTTTTATTTCACTGATCTATATTTCCACAAATTAAGTTTGTTAATCCCACTGAGCAGCGATCAAGGAATAGATCGGAGAGATGTTGCTTTTAATCTTCGCTAAAAACTTCAACTGGCTTCACTGCTTCCTAATTGATAGAAAGACCGTTTTCCTCACTAGATTTTGTATCGGGTTCATTTAAGTTTAACTGTGGCTTTGTTGCCGAACTTTGTAAGGCAAATTTCGCAGTAGAACTGCACAGCTGAGAAAGTAGTTGAAATTACATTTACGGAGCAAATTTCTTTATTAAATTGTGAGGAGCCTTATTTATTGATGCGATCATTATAATGCGTGCAATTCGGTTGCAGTAGACTAACACAAAGTATTACGGGTGCATCTATTAATTAGTATCGACCTTGCAACTACTATAATATCCCTGCGTAACGTTTACTGCATCATCACAAATAGTGCAGATCTCAGTTACTGAACATCGCCCTGTCACAACATCACCAAAGCGCTCGCACTGAAAGCCTCACTGAAATAAAAAACATCAATTACACCTGTTCCAAAATTCTGTGCACAGTTGGCAAAATTTAGAGGATCTAGGATATAAGTTCTGGGAGGTAAATCCTCTGTTTGTAGATTCAGGGCATAATTGGCAAAATTTATAGTATCTAGGATACAAGTTCAATGAGGTAAATGTTATGGTTGGATTTAGTGCAAAATTAGCAAAATTTAGAGTGTTTTAGATACAAGCTCTATGAGGTAAATGTTCTGATCGGATCCAGAGCGTAATTGGCAGAATTTATGGTATCTAGGATACAAGTTGAGTGAGGTAAATGCTCAGGTGCAGCCTCCTGTCAGTAAAGAGCACTTGGTGTGCATCGCTTAATTTGAGCTGGGCGCACCTCGAAGACTGGCAGAGCACTTCGTCATCCTTCGTACGCTGGAGAAAGGAGTACAGGCGCTGAATTACTCATACCATTCCAGATAACATTTATTATGCTCATGATTTACGTCACTCAGGGTTTACGTTCCCGAGGCCTTGTAATGCGCATGATAACTACACGTCTGTCACAATACCGAGCTCGTGTGTCATACTGCCAGGGTCGTAAACTACGTTGGACGTAAATGCGCGGCTACGGAGCGTCTCAATCTGCTCTAAAGACCATCATGTAATTTTCCTCTCAAAGAACGGTGCATAAAAGCTGAGACGTTGTGATAAAAGAGGCAATGGTGGCGGTTGTAAAATATATATCTCTACTTGAAGAGTTTTAAGTACTTTATGTATAGCAATCAACTAGCACTCGGTACCTGAATACCCTGTAAGTCGGTGTAATTCCTTTGCATATGTGTTAGTGGGCTCGCTTTATCAATTTATAATGCATAAACCTGTAAAGGTTTAGAGTTTTATATCTTCTACGTATGTGCAGTCATTGTGTAACTAAACAGTGCTGAAAAAGTTCCCGGAGTTAATTAACTGTTAACTTTTCTGCAGTAGCATTGCGCAATGAAACAAAAATCGTCCTCACATTAATTTATCTAATTACCGTAACAGCAGACATGAGTTAATTTTTCAATGTGCCCTCCTTTTCTTTTGATTACCCACAATAGTCCTCCTCTGAAACAACATTGCAGTGTAGCAACATTACCTACACATTGCAGTGTAGCAACATTACCTACACATTGCAGTGTAGCAACATTACCTACACATTGCAGTGTAGCAACATTACCTACACATTGCAGTGTAGCAACATTACCTGCACATTGCAGTGTAGCAACATTACCTGCACATTGCAGTGTAGCAACATTACCTACACATTGCCGTGTAGCAACATTACCTGCACATTGCAGTGTAGCAACATTACCTACACATTGCCGTGTAGCAACATTACCTACACATTGCAGTGTAGCAACATTACCTACACATTGCCGTGTAGCAACATTACCTACACATTGCAGTGTAGCAACATTACCTACACATTGCAGTGCAGCAACATTACCTACACATTGCCGTGTAGCAACATTACCTACACATTGCAGTGTAGCAACATTACCTACACATTGCAGTGCAGAAACATTACCTACACATTGCAGTGTAGCAACATTACCTACACATTGCAGCGAACAAGTCCAGGTTCGCCAGCACAGGCAGCACGCAAGGGAAGAGCGACCGGCCGTCCCTGGCTGGTCAATAAAACTCGCCGCCCGCCCGCGTTTTTTGGGCCCGATATGGGGGTCAGGCCCCCGGCTTTAATATTTGTCTTCAGTAAACAGCTTTCTTTTCATTAGCACGGCATGCAGTGTGTTGGCTGATCCCAATTTATGGCATATTTAAGCTGAGAGTTCATAACGCTTCCATTGGATTTGGATCGGAAGCTCCCAGAGCGCGCATGAAGAATGCCCAACTTTTGGACCGATTTTTCCGGCCGCTGTGAAGGTTCTCGTATTTTTCACGAAATAAGTTCAAATATATTGGAATTTTTTACCGGTTTCTCGGCCTACAATAAGAAGAGACTCAAGAATTCTCCTGCACATTTTTTTAGTTGGATCGCTAGAACTCCTCAGTACATTTTTCTAACTTGATCGAAATTGTTGCGCTGATGCAGCGATAACATTCAATAAGCAAGGAAAATTAGGAGCTTCTTAATGGGACTTGCAGCAAAATCATTACTTACAGAGCAAAATAGAGCCGGAAACATGAATGGCTTTCGAAATAATGCACCTATCGACATCATTTTACTCTCAAACGAAAAAATTAAACATTCTTTCGTTTGAGAGTAATTTGAAGTCGATGGGTGCATGATTTCGAAATTTACAAGTGGGTGAACTTGTGTGTTGCACTAGTGGGAAAAGATCCAATTATTTTCTGGGCGTATTTACGAGTAGAGGTACAAGGTAGAGATGATCTTACTGGATAAAGTGTGGAGTCAAACTCTCTAAGCTTTTATTCCTTTTTCGATCATTTTGGGTGTTATAGATATATTGAAGTTCGTGTACATTTTTTTAACTTTCCGTTTGTCGCAGAAAATGAATCCATTCTACGCTGTACTATTCCCTTCATTTATTGCACTTGTTATTCGTCTTGTTCGTGCTAAAATACAATTTCCGTGATATTTTCAGAGTTATAGATTTAAATAATCATTTACAGGATTTTTAAGCTCTCATTTTCTGCCCTTGCGTTGGTGATGAAAGTAAACTTCTATGACGTCACATCACTCACTCTTTCCTCAATTCAAGAGTAAGGAGTTACAATTTTGGTTTCAACTTTCTGAGAAACCATAAATGTTCATACAAAAACAGATCACGACGATGCTTACCCAGTCTAACTTTTCGCCGCCTGCATGCATGTTTATCGCCGCCTAAGCGATTAGGCGGCGAAAAACATGCGTGCAGGCGGCGAAAACGTGAGACTGGGTATCTTTGCAACATCGTGAGGGCGAAGAAATTAATTTCCCCCGTATAGCACCCCTGAGCCCTGTCCTGCCTGCCTGTCTGGTGTACATCCATTTACTCGTTTCGCCAAAAATTTAAAAGCAAAGAAAATGATAGCAAATTAGTCATCTTATTAAAAAAAATCGAAAACGTTTCGGACGCCAGCTCCGTCATCAGTTCTGTAAAATACAAAGTAGGATTAATCCAACACAAGCGTGAAAACACGATCGATAATAAATAAGAGACCACAGACAAAGGACAACTGTACATTAAATATCTGAGGGGGTTCTGAAGGGAATCTGTGATTCAACACAGCGATTTCGTGGGGTTAAACTCGAGTTCAATATCCAACTCAAATTTAAAGTCGTTGTTAAAAACGTAAAGTTGTTGAAAAATTTATAAATAGCAAACATTAAATAAGTAAAATAAATACCATTAATTTAAATCGATTGTTAACGGTTTTTCGAACGACCCATCGATGTGTCGTTTTGCAGCTGGAAAAACTTTAAGGAGGACCCACCGGTGGGTCACACCGCAATGAATGTGTTGAGCAAAGTGTACATCTGTGTACGCGCATTCTTCACGAAACATACGCGCATTAAACAAACGAAGAACTCGTACCCGCGCTCGTATCTGCACGTGAGATCATGATGTACTTGGTTGGCTATTTTTTAATCGTTCCACAAAATCAGATGAACTCGCCACGAGCCTCAAAACTTTAGAGCGCATTTTACGTTGAAATAATAACTTGTCTTGGCGACCAGTCGAGCGAACATCCCCTCGGTGTTGTTTGTGCTGATAACTTAACGCTGTAATAACTTTTCAAGCAATTTTATATACTCTAGTCAGCCTGCATGTTTTTGTCTTGAAAGAGCTTTTGTGAGCTGGTCTTTGTGTGGGAGTCAGTGTTTTCTACGGTGAAGAAAATTGAGGAAGATGGGTTTTTGTATGTCAGTGTTTTCTATACTAATGCAAAATAAGATAGGCAAATTCAAAGTTTTAGTATTCTTCCTGAAAATCGTTTAGGGTTTCGGACTTTAAACGTGTTAACCCTTGAGAAAGAATTACCCAAATTTAATTTTAGAACCTAAGTCCTGAGAAAAAAATTGTAGGGAGAGTCTGATGTACCTCAAAGTAAGGGTATCCTCGAGCTATTATGACTTGATCCGAGGCTTCTTATCAAACAGAGATTTATTCCGGCTAAGTGGACCTCTTTTGTGAAACCTTTCTTCTAGTTAAAACATTGGTGCGAATTTTCATCCCTGCCCGACAGTCAAAGTCATAATAAGTCAAAAGTAATCGTTGGCGTGATTGTGTAATTGCAACTTTGTTGTGACTGATATCGACCGGGTGATAACACGCCCGTCCGACCTAGAGTCAAGACTTCTTGGCCTCCATAATGTCAGGTTCACAGCCGCAGTTTCCGTGATATCTTACAGAACACATTTTTGGAAACTCAATTTGAAAATGTTGTGCCATAAAAACAGCATCAGTACGTGTTAAAACTTGGTTGCTCCGTTCGGATACGAATGTTACTTCATATGGATACTTGGTTGCGCCATACGGATACTTGGTAGCACCATACGGATCCTGGGTAGCACCATACGTAATACTTGGTTGCACCATACGGATACTTGGTTGCACCATACGGATACTTGGTTGCACCATACGGATATTAGGTAGCACCATACGAATACTTGGTTGCACCATACGGATACTTGGTTGCACCATACGGATGCTTGGTTGCACCATACGGATGCTTGGTTGCACCATACGGATGCCTGGTAGCGCCGTTCGGATATGAATTTTACTCCACGTTCATTGAACAATCTGATGGGAACCTTCGTCCATAACTCTGCTGTAACGAGGCAAAACCAGAGCCCTCGGAGCAATGTTTCACTTTTTACGGCCATTAGATATTTCTCGTGAGTCAAACCCTCCTTAAGTCCTCCGCAACTGGTGCCTTCCAATACATGCATATTCGACGCAGATGTCACCTTGACTGCGCGAATGACGCGCACAAGCGCATGACTTGCTTGCTGATCACTGCACTTTACGTCTTTTAAAGTTGAAATACATGGCTTGACAACTCTTCAGTAGTTCCAGGCCCTGAAATGGGCTCATCAAACCAAGATGGCATTCTCACACAGCCATTGCAATTGAGTTTCAAACCTATTTCAAAGTTTCAAGGCAGCCTCGCCAGTTTGCGGCATTTACCGCGCAGTCTGCCGATCATTCAGAATATAAATCAGGAAAATGCTTTCTTCACTCAATAGCAACCGTGCAAATGTAGCTGCTTTTTATTTTTTATTCATCGTTTTTTGGTGCGACGTGCGCCAATTCATAGACAATAGAATAAATTCTCGCCATTTTTTCTTTTTGAAATATACATACTTAGGTTTCAATGATAGTAAGAATGTAAAATCTATTTTGTGTTAATTTCACTGTTAATTTACCAAGAAGGTAAAAACAGAGCACTGAGACGCACTTCTAAGGCTGAAAGTAAAATGAAATTCTTATAAATTCCTAAGTACCGCAATGTATTTTTATGCTGCTTGAGCGGCATGAGAGCATTGTATTTTATAACAGAGGAAGTGATTTGTTTGGATTGTGTAGTTTACAGCGGAAGTTGAGGAAAAGAGAAGTGTTTCTTCTCCAGGAAAACCAATTCAAATCCAGCTGTACACTAGCTGAAGGATTCCTCCAAATTTGCCGTCGCAAGAAAGCCACCTCAGGTCCGGATGAACATTTCTACGTCGCCGCCTCCCACGGAAGAAAGCGTTGCATCAGAGAGGGCGGGCGGGCAGGTTGCGTTACGCAACAAAGGTCACGATGGAACCTCTTCTTTTCCGTCAGTACAAGACTTTCTCACGCGAGCGCCGCGTTATTTAGCTACCGACGCACGCGGTGAAGGTTGTGCGGGCGTGGGAGCCGTTCTAGCGAGGCCTGAACCTCCCTTTCCCTCAGAGGGCATCGCTCTGAGGGCAGCCTTGTCCATTGACGCTTTGACTGTGGCAGGTAAAACTGAAGTTCAGTGTTCAACTTTAATTTATATTCGCAAGTTGTTAGAAATTTCATATATACCAATCATTGACTGGGTCTATTAAATACATCAATATTGACAGATTGTTGAAACTTTTTCCAACGAATCATCGATGCGTCATTTCGCTGCAGGAAAAACTTCAGCTCGACCCACCGGTGGGTCATATAGCAGTCAATGTGTAAAAGCCTGCGCGTATTTGGGCAGGATTAAGTAGTCTTTAATGATTATTGACTTCATGTATTCTGTTGTCCTATTCGGCAAATGCATGATCATTAAACACGTTAAGTGCGGCGGGTTAAACTGTAGGTCAATTAGGTCAATATTCAACTCAAATTAGATTTGATTTTAGAGATCAATTTTGACGATAACAAACATTAAATAGATTGCACCTTCATTTAGTTTTCATGATGCATTTATCAAAATTGAGCTAATGACTGCTGGTCGGTCAGCAGTATTTTGAAAATCCCCTCAGTGACCACCGGTGGGTCACGTCGCACTTAAAAAGCTAGTTTAATTACCATTAGGAGATATATTTAGACTTTTTACCTAGCTTCCATGAATTTCTCCCATTGTCTTTCAGCATGTAGGAGATTCTTTCTTCATGATTTGTGGACCGATATCTCGAGTCATCATCCATGAATGTTCGATAGCAGCCATCAGGTCACGTTTTCGTCGTCTTTTGTTTGCAAAAAAGTGATTTTTTAGCATTAGCCATTGTACACATTACAAATGTTAGTAGAGGTTTTTGCGACACAATTGTCCACTCTTTGTGTGAAATGACTGATGGGTCTGTCTTTCTCTGGATGCAGGAAATGGTACAAGCGAAAAATTTAATTTCGTTGCATGGCAAGCTAAATCTCGTGTGTGTTGGTTCCAGTGTTTATTTTGCGCTGAAAGTTGCAATTACTGACGATTTTTGAGGCGAGTGAAGACATTTCTTACATTACGCAAATAATTTTTACAATTCTGGCAGTATGAATTGGCTATAATTTTTCTTTCTATTGCGTATTTTACGGCTCATTCTGCTGATGAACCATGCGAATGAAAGAAAACAAGTGATGTGTTCGTAACAAACTTTAGAACTGCGTAATAGAAGTTCAGACATTGGAATAGAAGTGATCTTTACACGCAGACAATAACATCTAAGTAAGTCTTTCAACATATTGAAAGCATCCTTTTTTACAACGAGCCATTTGAACATTCAATCATCAACATGGACGACATGATGGCATAAAAAATGAGAAATAGTGACTGAAAGTATAAAGTTTGATTGGTGGACAATTATCCTCGTTGCTAATTTTTGAGGACATCGTGCACCAAGGAACAAATTCCACGAAATGAGAATTATTGAAATCATTTACTAGAGTGCATTTGATGAAGGAGTTATGTTAAAGGCCATGGAGGATTACGGAGGAATAAGTAGCCAAGAAAGCCTGAAATCGACTATGTAATCGAGTGGTTTTTGAGTTTGAAAGCTCGTATTCTTGTACGTATCTAAGCATGTGTTTGTCTTTTTAATTCAAACACTAATTGTTAAATAAATGAAAATAATAGTTCAAAGCAAAGAGAATATTTTGTGTTAGTTTTCTTTGGTCACGAAAGCCCATAGTTCGAATGACGAAATGCGTTTCCATACTTGAAGATGCAAACTTAGATTTCGCCGATCGATACAACCGCTGCTCTACCGATGCAACCGCCGCCATACCGATGCAAACGCTGCTATACCGATACAACAGCTGATCGATACAGCCGCTGATCGTAGAACAGATCTTCTTGTCGCTCAACAAAGGCTTGTTCGAGGCCTTAGATTTACCAGGACTTGCATCCCGTGCAGAGCTCGGTAGATCATCGCAAAGCTTGACTCGAAAACAATCCTCCGTTTTTATGCCCGGTGGGAGTAAACAGAAGTTGCGATTAAAAAGAGACTTCTTCTTACGGTTCTTTCAAAAGTTATGAACAACTTAATTCTTTTTGAACTTTTGAGTTGGTTCATCAATAGGGAGGCTCTTTCCCTCTTCAAGGGAAGAGCCTTCCTTGCTCGAGTGCCTCTCGCCCGCCGAAAATTAATTATTTTCAACGGGGCTTCCTTTCCAGTCGGCTCTCGTCGTTAAGAAGTTGATTGAGGTGTTCATTTTAATTTGTTCGAGGATGATAGGCTGTGCCGAGCTCCGAGGTCTGACGTATTTTCAAAAATTCTTTTTTCAACTGCGTTCGGTTGGCCCTCGCGACGATCAATTGAGACATCAGCTTCATATAAATAAATTAGTTTTTTCAGTTTAAAATTTATCCAAGCACAACCAAAAATATTAAAATAAAACGCATTACTGAATAAATGAATAACTCTCATTTCATAAGAAATGTTGCAAAGAACTTCACACTTTTATAAATCTACATTTCCAGTGAGAGAATGAAACAGCAATTTTTTGTTTCTCTGCCCTCAATAAATGGCGAGTTATGAACTATTTTACAATTTATGCGGATTCAAAACTGTAAATTTCCATCGAGAATCTGAATGTGTTTCTACAAACAGTGAACCGTTTTAATGACAAACGCTGACTTTTGAGTCAAAGAGATCAAATACAGAATGGATTTATAAAAATTGATTAATTTATATTTATGTATGCAATTTCTTATTATTCACACTTATTTTCTTTCCCGACATATGTGCACATCTGCATAGATACATAAATAAATACAGGATAATTCGCCAGTAAGCAAAACAAGATAACAGCATCTGCGAATGAAATAATCGACTCGCAGTCCTGACAGCTGAGAAAATCACAGTTCCTTTTTGCACTAACTGGAAAACTGGACAAGTGATATTTTCAACTTCTGATTGATAGAAGCTTTTTGGGCAAACTTTCATCTCGCATCCCGAAATAACTCAATCTTCTCCTAAATCACTGTGCAATTATTGATAAGCCACCACTTTAGCTTTGCAAAAGAACCACTGCATTTAACAATTAAATTTGTTTACATTTGATAATGATTACTATGAAATTAATAAAAAAATTTACTTGCACGACTTCAACAAGTAAAAGAAGTGTGACCTGGGTGAAGCAGAGCAGCTCCCATCAGGAGCAAGCGGCAATTGGGCAATTTGTATGCGACAATATTTGATTTCCGTGGAAATGAATGCAAATACACAATTTCCAGCGTGTGTTTGGCAGCGATAAATCAGTTGCAGTGAAGCGCCTTAATTGCCAGACCGCAAGCCGCCCTCTCCTCCACCAGGCAACCGCGTCATCCGACCAATGAGGCTTCAAATTTGCCCTCATAAATCTACGTCTGCACACGAATGGGGAGCGGCGCCCTTTTATAATTTGTGTTCTTTGAACACATTCTTCATTGGGGCTCTGCTACTGCTGCTGACCAGGGTTGCGGAGTCGGAGAAATATATTTGCGACTCCGACTCCCGACTCCGATTCCCGACTCCGACTCTGCAATCCTGTTGCTGATAAAGCTTTTTTTGAGCTGTGTGCGTCACGCAAATAGACGCAGGGATTAAGTAATCAGTAGTATTGTTGAGCGTTCTCTACCCCAGTCAGTAGCGCTCGCTCGGCCTCGCATTATTTGAGCCGCTAATGGTGTGTGAATAACTAGGCCGCGATGTGAGAGACGAGCGCTGCAGACAAATGTTTTCCCGTTTAGTACAGTTCAATAATACTTAATGATCAAAAATACTCCCAATAATACTCTAATGCCCTAGTTTTTCTGTTAGGTTTCATCGGAAACGGCTCCCTTAGGCTGTGAGAAATTTGCAATTGAATTCTGTTCTTCGTTCGGCGGCTCGGCTCTAGTCGAAGCCTATTTTTTCCGATGCATTTTTCCTTCAAGGAATGAATTCCTTCGCTCCAGACAATTATTTATGAAGTGAACTAATTTTTCACCTTCGTTTCCTGGAAGCGTTAGAGCCTGTTTTTAGCAGAACTTCAGTAGAACTTTTCGTAGAACTGTAATTAAATTGTGCGCTAGTGTGTTCTTCAGCCTCATTTCCGACTGCATGAGAGTACTTTAATTTCATTGCTCCTATGATGATGGAGACGAGTATTTACATCTCTCAGGAGCGCAGGCTTCTTGGGGGAGAATAACATCTTAATAAAAGAAGAGATTTTTGTGCTCTATCGCATCAGAGACAGAACTGTAAAAAAAGTGAAATAAAATAAATAGCACAAAGTCACCTATCAAGTGTATCAGGTGGCTCAAATAACAGATTTTTGATAAATATTCTGCATCAAATGGGCATTCGAGCCAATTGCTAGTTATAAATTTTACGTTGTGTTATTTAGATCGTATACGAAATAAGGCGAGTGGAAATTTTGAATTTTGCTTTGCGTTATAACACAGAGCTGAGCGTGTATGTAGATGACAACCAAACAAGCAAGCCAATAAGATTATTAGAATTTCATAGCAACATAAATCGACACTCTCAAAAACCGCTCGCCTTCTCTGCCAGGTTCTTGTGAAAAAACGTTCTGCCTGAGTTGAAGAATAGGAAAGTTTTTGTTCTTAAATTATTTGCTAAATTAGAACACTAGCATCTATACCCAACTGGTGGCTAGGAAGATATAATTAAGTTTGACAATAAATTAAATATTTTAGTTGAGATTCGAACCCCCGTAAAATGAGAAAAAAATTTCAGAGAAAAAGATTTGTTCTGGTGGGGCCTGTGATAAATGATTCCTTCTCGTACTTACTTTATAATTTCAATTAACCCAATCCACAACTCTAATTGAAGGGGCAGTGAAGACAGATTAGCGAACAAGTTTATTCACTTGAACAACAACAAAATTATAGTAATTAAACATATCAAACATTAAACAGCTATAGAGCATTGTATACGTCGTCTGTGGCTTCTATATATTAGACCCCGACACGGCTATAGTACGCCTCGTATGGTTTGTCTATCAATTAAGGAACTTTACATTAAGAAATTTTTAAAATCCAATGTGTTGTAGTGCATCTCATGTATCAACTTTTGTGGAAACGAACGGTTATTCTTTTTTCTTCCTTTCTTCCTTTCTTTCTTTCTTCTTTTCTTTCTTTCTTTCTTTCTTTCTTTCTATCTGTTCGCCCCATTCCAGAACTATCCAGAGCCGAAGTCTGCGGTGTGGCACCGTCCGTTCGCTTCGTTACGGTACGTGAGGCGGAAATATACCCAAATTCCCGTCGATCCAGACTTGGAATTATATGTACTGCAGCAATAGGGGCAAAATTCCAACGCCGGCTGGGAATTCTTTGTAAAAAATATACGAAATGACAGGCATGTATTGCCACTCAGTCCTGTCACTCTTCTTATACATTCCTCTCAGTCCTTCTCTTATTCCTTCTTTCTCTCCTCTTTCTCCCACTTGCATTCCTTCTCTCTAACTCACTTCTCTCTCTCTCTCTGCTTCTGCCATTCCTTCCCTCACTCTTCTCACTCGCTCTTATTCCTTTCACACACCCATCTCAGTCCCCTCTGTCATTCCTTCTCTCACTCGTCTCTCTCCCTCTCTCACACGCTCTCCGCTTCTTTAGTAGTACGAGTATATGCATTATTTATAAGCTGTCAGATATCTCTTTGTGTATAAAATATCTAAGAGATCATATTTTGAATGATTCTCTCAATAACGTAATTAACCCCGACACGGCTACAGTACGCCACGTATGGTCTGTCTATCAATTCAGGAGCTTTATATTAATAAATTTGTAAAACCCAATGTGTTGTAATGCATCTCATGAATCAACTTTTTTTTAAATAAACGGTTTTTCTTTCTTTTCTAATTCCCTACTCCTTTCCAACAACGTTGACTGCACAGCCAAAATTTGCAGGCCGTTGACGCACTGCCTGACTATGGCGTTATTCCTCCAATGGTGTTCATTATATCATCTTCATTGGAAATTAACAGTTTTTCTTTTTCGCAGGTGTACCACTTCTGCCTGCACGACGGCAACAAGTTCTCGTTCCTCTGCCCCAACGGGACCATGTTCAACCAAGCCTACTTCGTGTGCGATCTCTGGTTCAACGTCGAATGTTCACGCTCCAAAGAATTCTATTCTCTCAATGAAAACATTTACAAGAATCCTAATTTGTTAGCCTCCAAAGAAAATTCTTACGCATAAGGTGCCATTGGTGCTAGGATGTTATACTAGAAAGTTAAAATATTGCTTCTGAGTGCTTTTGTAAGGTATTGCATATTGTCCATATATGAGGGTCAAATTTTTTCTTAAAGAGAAGAGCATTGCATAGAAATTTGTCAGCATTCAAGACTTAGCTTTCGTAGTTCGTGTTTAAATCGAAATCTCCCTATATTTGTTTGAGTGTGATTTCAAAATGAAGACTAGATTTTGACCTGTGATCTCAAATTCTGCGAGTGCAAAAATTTCAAATAGTGTTGATATCGAGTCAAATGCAGATGTAGAAATTCAGATTTATTGTATCAGACCAATGTTAGTACTTTCTGATGTTTGTGTAGCGAATAAATTAACACCATAAATTATTTCTGTTACTGCAGATGTTGTTGCAAAAATGTTATTCCATCGTCGGAGTAGCAGAGGAACAGTAAGTGAATTACTTCTTCGTTTTTATGCAGTTATTCAGAAAAAATAGCAAAATTATAAATTACATTTTGCGCAAATAAATTATAAATTTTATCATTTGCAAATAAATTATAAATTAAATTGAACGCAAAAAATTACAAATTATGTTATACACAAGTAAGTTATAAATTAAATTTAGCAATAATTTTTCTTATAAAGTATAAATAAAGTAAAATTTAACAAATTAAATTCATAAAATGTTGGTATTGTGTGTCGGTAGTGAAGCTTAGGTCTGGATAAACGCCCTCCACATTTATGGATGAACAGTACACGATACATTGATGTGTGAGCTATACGATACATTGATGTATGAGCAATGCACGATAAAATGATGAATGTGCAACTCACGATGAATTGATGGCTTAGCGGCACCCGATACATAGATGGAAAAGACGTACACGAAGCGCTGATGTCTCAAAGACACGTCATCAAATCGCTCCATTGCTCGGGATTTCAAGAAATAGAAATCAACGCAAGATATTTTTCCGTTAAGTGCTGTGTAAAAGAAAACATTTTTAGCGTGAGCAGGCTCAGGAGAGACGACAAGACTTTTTTTAATTCCTCTAAAACGTTTGAAAAAATCATTTTTTTTTGCTGTTGTCTCAGATCAAACGAAGGTCCCAATATATTTTTCTCGAGTTCTGTGCTAAAAATATTTAGCGTCCTGATTGCACTTGATTATCATGTTTAGTTATATATATAGAGTAGATTAGAGTATTTCTAAATAAGTATTTTATTTACGAGTATTAATGTAGGCAAGTATTTATTACATTTATTTTTTCTACGGTGGTTCAGATTACCAAGAAATAAGTTTGTCCTAAGTTTTTCATTTGTATCCCAATTACCCCTCAAAGAAGTCAATCATTTGGAAGGTCGTTCAAGAATAATTATGGAGAGGTCATTACAGTTTTACAGGTGTTGATTATGGCTTGAGATGAAGCCGAAACGTTCTCTTATTAAAGTGATTTTTAAATCGGCTATCTGTACTATCATTTGTATTTTACATTACAGTTAAATTTAACGTTTAATTCCATCGTTTATTCACTCTTCACATTTTCAACGCCTGACACCTCGTCTTGAGACAAAATATTCGTTTTCATCATTATCAACGAAATTTAAATCAATTTTACTCAACGTCAAAATGTTTCACAATTGTAATTTATGAACTATACAGTTACAAAACTTAAAGACCTGATGCCACTTTCACTTATTTCTTTCGCTCACCACAACCAGGTTCTCATACGAAAAGGGGCTCAGCAGTTTTTTTTTTTAATTACTGAGTCCTTCTAAGCAACTGGTCAAATACGCTCACTGGCTGCTAATGATAGCCCATAAATACGATGTGTATTTTACCCTTCTTGTTGTGTGGTGTTGGCGATTGGTGTGCGGATAGAATTGTTATAGGTACCAACTTGATCTGTTTGGATGCGCTTGTGTCCGCTGGTTAACATTTTACTTCCGACCGGCATTCACAAACTCAGTTTTGATAAATCCTTGAACAAAACTAAATGAAAGAACGATCGCTTTTAACGTTTGTCATTTTCAAAGTGAATAATAAAATTGGCTTCAATTTGAGTTGGATATTGAACTTCAGTTTATCCCGCCACAATAATAGTGTACGTTATCGATGGCAAGTTAATGAAATTCCTCTCAGCAACAACAGGGACCTGAGGAGTCGCAGAAATACCACACACCGCCAGCATGGCAGCGCACATGGTTCTTACCTTAATGTCACTGGTTCTTGGCCTTGTTGGAGGCACTGAACCCCACAAGTTCCATCATGCATTCATAAAACCCTTCGTAGTTGGAATATTAATTTTTTTTTCCTCAAATTCAAAACAAATGTATATATTATTTACTGTATTAGTGCCCAATATGTACTGCGAGGACTACAATGAAACTGACTCACCGAACTCCTCGGGTTCGATCGAACCTAGGTTAAGAACCACTGTAGTCTGTGTGATGTGAGTGAAGGCCGGCCGATAACGACAGAATCATTAAAAGACGATCAAATATCAACCATCACACGTCCACAAACTTTGCCTTCGTAAAAACAGTATTTTTATTCCCCTTCGAACGTCAGAGTGTTTTGAATGGTTCATCTTATCCTCTTCAGTTCTATTTTTGAGCTCTTCAATATTTTGATGCAAACCATACACATCTGCCTCTGTAAAAATAATCTATTTCGAAATTGAAGAGCCACCCATTGGTCAGCAGAATCATTCGCCGCATCTCCTTCAGTTCTATTTTTATGCTCGTTAATATTTTAATACAAGCCGTACGCATTTACCTGTGTAAAAAAATTTGATTTCCAAATTGAAGAGCCATACGCATCCGCCATACAAGCCATTTTGAAGTTGAAGAGCCACCCAGTGGTCAGCAGAATCACATGCAACCTGCATTCAGTTAATCCATTGTTCTCAATAACTTGGAGCTCTGCAAGGAAACTTTTGAACGGCCTCTCCAGCGGACGCGTCTGTCCAAAACTTCTGTCGAAATTCTTCGCGTGGGTCGAGGCGCCTGACATCGTTGTCAACCCAAGTCCTAAGTTTGGAGCTGGGAATCGGTAATGAAATGCTTCCTTTTATTAATACTTTGACTGCGACGTGAGCCACCGGTGGTACAAGGAGGCAGTTTTTATAATGCTGCTGACCGATCAGAAGTCACAAACTCAATTTTCATAAGCACTCCAAGAAAACTAATTCACGGCATGATGGATTTATTGTGGGCAATTTTTAACATGATTTGCTACAATTGACTTTAAATTTGGGTTGAATATTAAACTTCAGTTTTACCTGCCGCGGCCAAAGTGTTAAAGACTGTAACAAAATCGCACGTTTCTTATCTTGATCTTCGGTCGAGATTCGGACTCAGAGTGCATGGATAAAAATGCATGAATTCTAACTGAAATGTAATTTTACATTTTTTTTATAAAAAAATTGTGAATGAATTTTGTGCTTCTCATTCACTTCTAAGATAATGCGTCAAAATCTAAACGATCATCAAAAAAAATGGTTCAGTGAGGCCTGTTCTAGCTCTAGAGTTCCAGTCAAATAAAGTGCAAAACAGAACACCGACTTCGCAATGTGCAGCTGAAGTTGTGCAGTGAAGCGAGCAGTTTAAAACAAAGCTGTATATTTGAACCAAAACTCACAATGAGTCCGATGATCATGAGCAGTAATGTAATACTGAAATGTAATTGGCAGAACAGTAGTTGTTCTTATCCGTCGTCCTGACTCCTAGCAACACGTACACTGCCTTGTGATGCATGTCGAAACAAATCGAGTTAATCGACTTATGTTGATATAAAAAATTCCTTTGCATCGTCATCGGCATTCGCAAACGTGTACTCTTATAGGAAGAATATTAGAAGAAAATTTGCAACATCATCGCCATGTGTTTCTTCAGAAAATACGAAAATGGTGTTACAAAGATCTAACGAAATATGCACTTCCGGAATGTGACTTAGTGTTGCGGTGCGTAATGGCTCGGCTAAATTTCATACCATTTTGTCTCTGTTAAGTGAATTCGTAAGTTTGAAAGGCTCTGGCGTTAGACTGACTCACAAAACAAATGCCCCACAAAACGATGTCACTTGGTAGTTCTTCAAACAAAATTCGACACGCTAGGATTGAATTTCATTCTTTGATGTCAGTCTATCCTTCGCTGAGACTTTGTTCACCGAAAAGGCTTTTTTGACTTTCGTTTTTATTTAGACTGGAGCGTGCGCTTCCATTTCATCACAGTTTTGTGCAGAGCATTTCATTGGACTTGAGTGAATTCATCGACCTTTCCCGTGTCAAGGTCTTCCTAAAACTTGAACCCACTGGCGTTCATCAGGAGCCAGCGAGACCAAAGTATGTCTTGCCCTTTGTAAGAGTAGTGCAGTGCGGTCGTCACGTGAAAAGAACAGCGATGTCCTAGAAACTCTTCGCCCGAAACCAATCTATCTCAGTTTCCTCACAGGTTCTCACCCTTTGTAGAAAACAAAACTTGGCTCACGCTCTCGAGACTGAGCCGGAACGCTTTCCTCAAGTCCTGTCAATTTTTGAGCTCCTCGAAAATTGAATTTTTGCCTTCAACCTGTACGTTCTTTTAACAAATTACGTTCTCATCTTATGCGCTTTAATGAAAGGAGGAGTTCGGGCGAGCAGAACGGCAATATTCGTCTCTGTGAAGTGCTGCGTGATATTTTGAACAAAGGTCGATCACCATTTATCCGAAAAAGTGTCGGCTTTGTCAATGCCGCCAAATTTTATCTAGGAGCAACAAATCCGTGAAGCAACATTCTCTAATGAATGAGATTGCTTTGTTTAGCTAACTACACAATTTTAGGTGCGACAAAATCATTTTTCAAAAAATATTCAAGCAAGCTATTGTTTTCATGAGAGCGAGATAATTGTCTCGTTATACTTTTCGTCGAAACTTTGAATGGTTGCAAGGTCGACGAAGCCTCGTCAACTAAATATGGTTTCAGATTCCAGGGAGAAGCGTGACTTACTTTACGCAAGAGTGTGGATTTCAGAGTAACTTTGTGCTGAAGGAAGGAGATGTGTTCCCAGATACAATGAGATAGATTTATTGAATATTTTAATAATGGAATGAATATTTGAAAGAAACGTGATGGGATAAATTTAATAAGGTATGTGGGCATTATTAGTTAGAAATGGGTTATAGAATTACTTCAATGGTAACAGTTTATTGGGGTGGGCTTAATAAATAGTGATGGGGAGGAATAAGTTATGTAAGTTCTGGAACAAGTCCTTGCCTAGAAGAAATGAAAAGCAAGGATGAAAAATAGTTCATTTCCAACAAAGTTGATACAAAACTCAACAATTTTGGTTTTTAAAATGTCTTTAGATGAAGGTCCTCAGTTGGTAAACGTACATGGGTGTCACAACAGCCCATGCCAATGTTAGTACAAAAGATTGAATGAAAAATATAAAAATGTACTCCCATTGTAAAGAAACCAACACACATGTAGCTCAAAGGAGAAAGAAAACGCTGTTGCTATGAAGTCCTAACTTACGCAAATTAAAATTAATTCTCATTCGTTACATTACATTAATTCTCAATTAAAATGAATTCTCAAATTAAAATGAATTCTCAAATTAAAATTAATTCTCATTCGTTACATTACATTAATTCTCAATTAAAATGAATTCTCAAATTAAAATTAATTCTCATTCGTTACATTTCATTAATTCTCAATTAAAATGAATTCTCAAATTAAAATTAATTCTCATTCGTTACATTACATTAATTTTCAATTAAAATGAATTCTCAAATTAAAATGAATTCTCATTCGTTACATTACATTAATTTTCAATTAAAATGAATTCTCAAATTAAAATGAATTCTCAGTAAGCTTCAACGGAGCATAAATTCTAGCCCAAGTTAATGTGCATCACCAGTGGTCACCGCTCCACATGACACACAAAATCAAGAAGGTCCGTGGAATGTGATTACGTCTCTTGTTCTTTGACGTGCCGTATATTTAGCTTGAAATTATTAAAGGGTATCGAGCGACCCATCTCTCCAAATGACGCACAGGTTATATTCTCTACAGTGCCTTCACTGTCTTCCCTAGAAAAGAAAAGCTGGACTCACAACTTGAAATCGATCGATGGACCATTTTAAATTGTATATTCTATTGTCGCAAATCCAGCCTTGCTCCTTACCAGAGTCCCGTGCAAAACAATCTATATTTTGCACATTTAGGG
>JACJUY010000594.1:202766-274647 GCA_014220935.1 Platorchestia sp. MABIK | reverse complement strand
AGGTCCACGAACCGCCGTTCACTCTTTTGGTGGTGGAATTTCACAGTTTGTACCTAAGTACATAACACTTCAACATTTTTATGGCACTTATATAATTAGGCTCCGTCGTTAATCAATTCCAATTAGATTTCATGTGCTATTATAAGTCTTTAATTTCCCTCATACGTTAAGAAGAGAAGGAAAGAAATGAATGCTAGAAACAAATGAGAAAATATGATCATGAATTATAACTGACGAAACTGAATACGTAAGAATAAATGAAAAATTTAAAAATTTTAAAATAAGGCCAAACAAAATAATTCGACACGCCTTCCATAAATAATGATTCGATCATTTCACTCATTAAATAATTGGTCCTTATGTCAACGTGAGGGGTTCAACTCTGAAACTAGTGGCAGCTTATCATAAATATCTCATTGAAATCATGAGTGAGAAAAACGTGATTAGAGTCTTGGAAAAAGAGGCACTTGATCATCTGACGTCGCATTGATGTGATTAAAATTACACATAAGTGTCCCATAAGAAACTGGTGGCCGCATCGGTGGAATCAATACAATCAGAAATAAATCATCACAATGTAACGTCTACTCTCCGTGGTCACCTTGACACATTGCTTGCGATACGACTCATATATAAATCGTTTGAAAAATTTAAACAAACTTGTAAGATTAGTGGTATTGAACGGACCCAGTTAATGTTTGGTATTTATCAAATTACCAACAACTTTTGAATTTAAATTTGAGTTGAACAATGAACTTCCGTTTAACTTATCGCGTTCAGCGTGTTCTCAACTTATTGGTTGAGAACATAAGGACACCTTCCACGGGCAGAGTCGCCGGTTCGACTTCCACTGATTTTCCCAGTCGCGAAAAGGAAGAACTTAGCCACAATCTCGCACTCAATCCAGGGGTCGAAAATGGGTAGCGGCTGTCTTCAGGCGAGCGTCATTGAGGAGTTGGAGAAATCAGAGGACAAAAAAAAACGAAATAAGCTTTTTCGAAATAAAAACATTCATTTACTAGTTCTAAAATTTTCAAAAGATTTATTTTCGATAATGACATGATTAGTAATAAAACATTTCAAGCATGTGCAACAGTTTTAAAATGCTCGATTTTGTCGGTATATTTGATTATGTTCAATGACGACTTAATAGCCATGTACATGCACAGCCACTTAGCATAATCTCGAACACGCACAACAATTTCGCCTAAAATTATAATGATTTTGTGTGTAAATAGAAGGCCAATATTTATATACTGATGTAAAAATTTTAATTTCAAAATTATTACTATACTCTACGAATTATTTTTCACAAGTATTTTCCCTGTGGCAGTAAAAAACATGTTAACTTCCTTCAATTTTATCCATACAGCTTTATGCAAGCAATTTTTGTTTATTCTACATTCTCATCGTCCCCCACAACCAGCTACGTAGCGTCTGAGAGCAGGGAAGTGTGAGTTACCCAATTCTTTGATATCGCTTGGTTTGAAAAATGAAACTTGGACTTTTTCATTTCAGGTAATTCTTCACTCATACCTTCTCGCCAGGCAATAATTTCCTAAGGCAAATGCACGAGATTTTCTGCCGGAAAAAATTATTCGTTCGCATAATGAAAAATTCAGTAATATTTATCATTTTTTTCATGTATGCAAACTTCCTCTTCAAAATAACAGGAAACATTTTTCAGTGTCTCTACAACTGAGGATAACTTTGAACTACTCTGGATAGGCGAGCTCAGATAGGGGTTCATGACAGTTGTCCTAACGCTCGAGGTGCGTGATACGCAGGGAAATATGCTAACGCTCGCATTGTCTTTCTTGATGGTAATTTTGGCGTGGCGCGTAAAAACGACGAGTCAAGGGAACGTGAAGCCAAATTCTTTGCACGTGAGCCAACTCATGTATAAGTAGCTGTGCGTCCGACTAGCAGGGGAATTTCCTTGACGTTCTAAGTATTACTAAAGACATTTCATAAACTACACTTTGATACCATCTAAGTGGATGCTGTCAAAGTAGTCATTTGTAATTTATCATCTACCCAACCAATTTTGCTACATGTGTAAAAGTTTACCTTTCACGTTAACAAAAACATAACTTCAACTCTTTCTGAGAAGATTGTTAAAGCAAATTAACGTTAACAACGAATACACTATACAAACTAATCCACTCTTAACAACAAGGTGAAAAAATGCGCACATCGGAATAAACGTTTTAACCATCCACGCTAAAAAATTTTGTCTCTGTCTTGCATAATTTTTTGCGTCTATTCGATGATTTCCTTCATTGTAAAAAGTTTTCATCGAGCTGCACAACACGACAACACTGATGGAAATGAAACAGTTAGATTTTTGTTTGGTTACACGGAAGAGGTTACGAACAGTCTTCGAAATGATTGCCCCCTTTTTTAAAAGAAGACACTAATTGCCTCAAAATCGACACTTCATTGTATCTCTCAAAATATATAATTACTCAACTACGAAAAATGGCTGTGTTTCTGACATGCAATATCGAAACTCAATGCGTGACACGGAAAGAACAAAATGTATGGCGTGAGGAACAATCAACGTGGCACAATATACAACATTGATTGTCATTTTTTGCCCCTGATTGTGAAAAAGACTGTCGAGTGCTGACATCAACCATTCTCGGTTTAAATTTTCAAATTTATCATTAGGATTACTTGAGCGTTAAATTAGTTAGCCTTTCAAATCTTTGAATCAAGAATGAAAGTGCTGTGTCAACTCAATTTCGATCACGTTGAAGATTTAGAAATAATTGTATCACTATGATGACAGACGGAGCTAAACTTAAGTTTCCATTAGTTGTCATAACCTCATGGGTGTTGATCTAAAGAGCTACATAGTGCAGAGCCTAGTTACGCAATAGCAAAATGTTCGGCTGGTCACCTACATATTCTTTATTTACAGTCCACGGACCTACTGTAATTCTTGCTTAATCTGTTATATAGCCAAAGCTCTTTCCGCATAAACACTAAAATAAACTAGCAGCCTAGACTATCCTGCAGGAAATTTTTTGTTTTTGCTGTCAACAATCAGTTACTAAAAATGTTGACGAAGAACTGCATTACTTTCACAAAATACTATTCTTCCTTTTGAAGATGATCTTGAACCTTGTTTAACATCATCTCTATCTAGAGCTCCTCAGTTGAATTAACTACAGCTTTCGTTGATAATCGAACGAGCAGAATTCACCGACAAATCTTGAAATTCAAAATAATTCTGCTGAGACTTGTGAAGGTGAATGATCGGCTCACCGTTCTTTGACTCAGTGACAGCGAATCTGGGCTTCTCATCTCAAGCCTGGCATCAGGGACGCACGACATAATGTTTGGATTTCATTATCTATGCAAAATTCAAATGAAGACTACAAAAAGTGAGACTCGTTGAAAGCCTTGTGAACGTTCAACGTCTCAAAAGCGCACAGTAGTGGGCACCCATTGAGAAAGCGGCAAAAATAGTACAGCGACAGCAGCAAAATGACAGCAGTGATATTAGTAAAAGCAAACGATAAAACCTGCGGCATCAGTGGCAACAGCAAACAGAGAAGGGTTGACGCCCTGCGCGCGCCAAAAGTTCACAAGCGAGTGCTCATAACATTGAAACTGGTTAACTCGTCCAATTGGTCACTTAGTACACGTATATGCATGGACCTTTTTTGTCACTTGAAAAGTTGACAGCACTTTTGCGTTTTGTGTTAATATTACTGATCTGTCAGAGTTTGCCAGCTCATGCATCGCACTCGAGGTGCCCTCAATGGAGCCCTCGTGAGCATTTGATTCTCTACGAGGTGCGGCTTAATCCTGCACCTGAGAATACGCTCGAGCACTTGGACATGACTAGCTGAAGCAAGCAACTTTTCTTCAGCCAAGAGAGCTGAACCAGAGCATCTGTCAATAATACTTATATCCATACCATAAAGAAGAATTTGCGGCAATTTTCTTTCTTAAGATATGGACGATACCTCATTGACAGTTTGTCCTTGAATGCAAAGAAAAGTTGTGGCTGTTTCCGTCATATCTCCCATCGGTGACGGCATTCGCACTTCATGGATCCTCAGTCCCGATGCATCGGTTTCTAATTTTCATGGGAAACGGTGGCTGGCACAAGCATATCCTTGTCGGTGTACACGACATCAACTTTCTCGAAGTCGTGTTAGAAATCACATGGTGTCCATATTTGGCTTTCTAGCAGAAAGAATATCTTACTTTTCGAAGCCTGATCAATAAGCTTGGACTCAACCTGAAAGCAGTCATTAATAAAGTTTCACAGAAAAGTTCGTTTTATGCACTGGCGACATGTTAAGAGTTTTGTTCAACTGATCTTCCAATACTCGCTGGAAATGATAAGCATCGACAACAAAGAGTTAGAGCTACCATGAAGGCCTGAAGACAAACAGTCTCCACACTTTCCATTCACTTTCTGAAACTAATACCGAAACTCGATTCGATTATGAAAACTATAAAAACGAGCAACACTATTGAACTGAATAATTAAGTCCAGTTCTTGGGTTTCAAATTATTTCGTGATTATTTTAATAGTCGTTTTAAATATTACACTTGATTTATTTCAAAATCATTGTCCATGATTTAGCCACTCTATGAAAAATACTCTAAAATTGTGCGAATGCAAGCGAGCAACATTGTTTTTCTTGCCCGTTCAAATTTCATTAGAATATTGACATCCTCTCTCATCTGAAGAACTAATGAGTGTACTGACATACTACAGCTAATGATAAAATTTTAAATGAGTTTGTTGATCACTACTACAACATTTGGCTCGATCGCTGGCTTGTTTGTTCCATTTCCCCAGCTGTGGATGTGGCTCAGTCTGCCTCATAAACAATCTTGTCTGTCATTTGAATGCAGGCAACATGAGCATTGTGTTTATTTTAGCCACAAAATTTGTCTCCCGGATTCAGTCATGAATGAAATGTTTCAAATTTTTTAGCAGGATCAATTTCTCGCACGACTAATCTCAGAACAAGGGACCAAAATAAGTTGAATCCGAAAACGTATCTTTGTCTCAGTGACCTCGTACTAAGTACATATTTAGCAGTCAGATTACCTACACTGAATGTCTCCTGAGAAAGATTTGAGTAATTCATTTTCTCTAGCCATTTTGTCTTGCCATGTTCGGGACAGTTTGCTATGGGTTTGGGCAGTTTTTACTTCCTCTACTTTTCTGTTAGGTTTGAGGTACAGAAATTAAAATTAT
This sequence comes from Platorchestia sp. MABIK, assembly GCA_014220935.1. Taxonomy (NCBI): domain Eukaryota; kingdom Metazoa; phylum Arthropoda; class Malacostraca; order Amphipoda; family Talitridae; genus Platorchestia; species Platorchestia sp. MABIK. The sequence goes on along the minus strand of JACJUY010000594.1, from coordinate 269,414 downwards.
TAATTTCTAGCATTCGCATACGCTAATTGGCAACGTGATTTAATCGATATTAAAACACCTGGAGTAAAATATTGAAGTTGGAGTTTCCTAATCCATTGTGTTCAACTCCTAATTCAACGATTTGCAAAAAAACTTCGTTCTAACTGTAATTGCAACTTGTTTGTTCCCATTTTTATCTTGCCATTTGTTACTTGCCACATTTGTACCTTGCCAGGCGCAGTCTTAATCTGTAATTCAGTCACACGAGCATTCGAGGTTTCACACGTTTTTGTTATTCTGGTACTGAAGTACAATTACATGCACGTATAAAAAAGCAGCTTGGCATACATCAAGAAAGTTTAGCTGCACTCATGTATACTATAGCGAAAGAATGCGGGAAAACCAAATTTCCTGTTGATTTTAACACACTGTAGTGCCTTTCGCACTCCAGCATGCGCAAAGCCAACAAAAGAAACTTGGCTGCCGCTGTAGTTGTGAGAGACAACACCAGGCCTCTCGACGCTCAGGTACAGCCTCTCGACCAACATTCTCGGGAGGGAAGGTTGGCGTCCGGGAATGCTCTCCATAATTAAGAAGACATCTGCCCTTCCCTGAGAAACGAGAAGGAATTTTACTGTAAGGCCTAGCTTGTACGTTGTTTACTTCATTTCTTGGAGGAGCAAAAAGTTTTGCTTTGTGTACGATTCATGGCTGTTTTCGTTCCGCTGATTTGAAATCGAAAAAATCAGTGACCACAGACATGCATGCCATTTGGTGCACATGTGTTTTTAATAAAAAAAATTCTGCATTTAGATGATCATGAACATGATCGTCATTCATCGGTCAAAAAATTCTGAATCAGAAAAATGGAAAGAGAGTAAGGGCTTGGGAAGTACATGTAAATTACATGCTAGAGTTATATACAAACATGCGCAGTGGGTTTTTTTCTTTTGTAGCTCACTCTGCACCACGCGTTCGTACATATTAACAAGAATCAAGAAGAATGTAGAAGAAAAATTATTCCAAGAACAAACATTTCATCTTGGTTTTTGAGTTGAAATAAACTCTTGAATGAGTTATACTTCAGTAGAAAGCAGTGAGCAATTGATGTGGCCCAATATGGTTAGACTTAATTTTTTTATCTACGCAAGCGTACTTTTGCACCACTGTTCTCTGAACTACTAATGTTGCCACGCTTATCTCTGGTTGCCGTTGTAAATCAGCTCTGGAGGACACGATCTCAGCTCTGGAGGAGACAAACTCAGCTCTGCAGGGCTGTGGACTCAGCTCTGGAGGACACAAACGCAGCTCTGCACGGCTGTGGACTCAGCTCTGGAGGACACAAACGCAGCTCTGCAGGGCTGTGAACTCAGCTCTGGAGGACACAAACGCAGCTCTGCAGGGCTGTGGACCCAGCTCTGGAGGACACAAACGCAGCTCTGCAGGGCTGTGGACCCAGCTCTGGAGGAGACAAACTCAGCTCTGCAGGGCTGTGGACCCAGCTCTGGAGGACACAAACTCAGCTCTGCAGTGCGGCTCACCTCTGACATGCGTCAGCTTTGCTACTTTTATTTGGTGCATCGAACTCTGATTTTTATGTTCATTTATAAAGCGCTAACAAATTAAGTATATGTTGGTACTTGATGGCATTTCCGTCACTGCAATGCACGCTGAAATATTTCACAATTGAAGTGAGGAAAAATATCAGCTCGTTTGATAATGAAATAAATTTCAATTGTGAGTCACCCTGTCATTCATGATTAGATGGGTCTGAACGACGGAATTGAACTTCAATTGAAAATCCTCGTAAGTTGGCCGTCATTGGATGAGTTCGCCCGACCCGCCCTACAGCAAGAAACGGCCTCAGCTCCTCAAATGAAGGACCTGCAGTCGGATCTCATAAGGAAACAGCCCGGCAGACGCCCACTGGGACGTACGGTTATACTCGGATCCTCCAAGAAAGAAGAAGCTGGCCCGCTCGGATCAGTTGTCATGCGGGAAATTGGCTTCATCGAGAATAGCTTCGGAAGCTTGACTTCCTTCAGTTCAATTATTGCTTCTCCTGCTTAGGCCTAGATGCCGCGCTTCACAAGAGGAGACGTCGCTCGGGCGTAAAATTCAATCATTGACTTCACTGCAGGAAGAAGCTGCGCTGACTGCGCAGCTGCCGTTTTTCTGATTGACTTCAAGAGGCAGCGTGTATATTTATTTCGAAATCGTTGTGTGAGCTCGAAAATTAATCGAAAATTTTTGTTGGTGGTCCATACTTCCTAACACTGCTTTCAGTGTGGGTGTCTCATATTGAAACTTCTGCGCAGGCAGTATTCCACAACCGCTCCTTTACTTTAAATCCTCAGCAATCACCGTTACGTTTATGCTTCCTTACTGCACACATTTACTGTCCGACCACTACCATAATACTACTACTTTGCAATAAATCGTTGCACAGTAATTGACGTATCACCTCTACCACACTGAACTCCTACACATTTAACTCGTGTACTTTCACAACCATATATACTATACATAACTGTACCACAGAGTCACTCCTCAGTCATTATCATATTACTAATCTCTTGAGCTGCAGTAATCAACGCAGTCACTGTCACATTACTGCTAATTTAGAGCCTTCCTGAAGAAAAAACTGTCACGATAACATTACGGGTATCTTTGTGTGCAGCAGTGACTCCGGCGCAGTCACTTGGGCATTACTGCTACTGTACTTTATATACTTCTGTAATTACTCTGAAGTATTACGAGTGAGCGATAATTGCACCGGTTTGGCTGCAGAAATGACTAACATTTTCAGTAAGTGTTCAGTTGGTTCACATGAGTCATGTTCTAAAATTCTGCTGACTTTAACTCTTGAATCGGCGCAGATGAAACGCCAGAGTAGCGCGCCTTCCGTGGTTAAACGCCATCAAATAAAAAATGATAATAATCAAGCAAGCATCGTAAATTCGGAAAGCACATTGAAGAACACAAAGTCTCTTTTCCTGTAAAACGGATTTTTTACCGTGCATCTTCACAAATAAAAGAGGACATTATTTATAAAAAAAAATTGAACGCGAAAATCCTTATCGTATAGAGCTGCTTTTGAAAACAGTTCTGAGCCATAATTCCGAGTCAATTCACACCTCACCATGTTGGGCACAACATGGGTTACAAATTAAGGAATATCATCAAGCAATTGTGTTGAAGGACATTTATTACTGCATGGAATGTCGACACCCCTTTCTGGCGCCGCCACTGTACAATATACAGTCCTGCAGCGTAACTTTGACTAGGAGACCCTCGCATGCTGAACTTTCTGGTGCTAATTTATTCGGCAAATTTGGCTGCAACTCAGCCATCGGGAAAAATTAAAATTCTTGTCAAAGAGTCCAATTCAAAAAGTGCGTTCCGTTGGGCAGTAATGAGAGTAAGTGCTTACTGTTCAAAAGTGCTTCAATTCCCAAAGCAATCCCTGCGCCGATTTAAAGAAACGAACATTTCTAGTCTAGTTCATTAATATTAGATGAATATTAATCAGATGCATTTGTGAACCGCAGTTTTAAGTGAAGGAAACAAGCGAGTGCAGCGCGGCATTCTTTTCTCAGTCGAATTGCAGATCAAAACTCGTTTACCGATTTAATGAAGTCGCTTTTTACTCTACATGAATTGCACTGTCCATGAAGCGAAAAATATTTCAATCTCGGTTATCACCCGACGCTCTCGAGCTTTCATTGAGTTTTTCTGACTGGAGAAAATACCGTAGGTTTGACTTGGTGTTGTGTTGGATTTTTTTTAGTTTTGAATTGAGAATCAATGCACTGATGAGAAAAAAATTTTACTCCTTGTTTGAACGTTAAAGGTGTCTACAATTGAAAGCGCAAAACCTTACTGATTCACATGGCATTAAATATTCACACAAACTATTGGAATGAGTTAATCTTCGCCATGAATAGGAGTGGATAAAAAACAAATGTAATTAAAAAGACTTACATTGAAAATTTAAAATGCACTGAGAATTTTTCAAATTGTGTTTGAATTTACTGAATCTGAATTGAATTGTGAAATTGAATTGAATTGAATTTACTGAATATGAATTGAATTAAATTTACTGAATATGAATTGAATTGAATTTACTGAATATGAATTGTGTTTGAATTTCAAGAAAAAACTGAAAACATTCATAACAGAATTGAAGAGCAACCAAATCCCGACCCGCATGTATTCAATGAGCCTTATTTTCATCCATGTTGATTGTTTGGACTCTGCTGTGGAGTTCGCTATCACGGTGGTGAGAGTATAATGCCGGAACGAAGCAATATATCAAATAAATCATCAATTTAAAATTTTTCCTCAAAGTAATTTTTGCTTACTGAACAACAAAGCTTTTTGTGTCTGAAGTTTGCCTCTATTAATTCCAAAAATCTTCTAAGAAATGAAAGGAGAAAAAACAATAAACGTTTCTGCCATTTCCAATTTTTTAATGGAAAACTACAACGCGTTAGAACACGTGGTGTACAAAGGAAGTGAGGTAAGTAAGTAAGCTTATGAGCAGGAGAGAAAGTGAGGTAGGTGGAGAAGTGGAGGTGAGAGAATTAAATGAGCAGGATAGAAAGTGAGGTAGGTGGAGAAGTGGAGGTGAGAGAATTAAATGAGCAGGATAGAAAGTGAGGTAGGTGGAGAAGTGGAGGTGAGAGAAGTAAACGCTCTCACGAGTCCGACGAAAGAAAGACCATCTAGTGGAGAGTAGTGCATGAGACTGATGAGTGGGAAGGGAAGTTATCTCTAATCCAAGTAAATATGTGTCCAGCAGATACATGCAACGAAGTGGGTGTGAAGTAAGCAACTTTCAAAATCTTTAGAAACAGGGCAGAGGAGCGGGTAGTAGTTCAAATTGGGATCCGCTTGGGAAATTTTTTTAATCCCTATTTTAAACAGTGCTGATAAATTTTTGAATTCATTGCCGGATGGCGATTCTGATCTAAAAGAGTTGCTAGTGTGCATACAGACGCACAGAGAAGTGTTTTGGAAAAAAGTTGAGGGACCAGCTCGTATGTGTGCAAACTGAGTGTGAGTAAAACGAGAATATCAAGAAAGAACAGTCATTTTGTTGTATTTTTCATAAAATTCTTAAACCATTTCGTTTGATTTATTGTAAGCTGTGTGGAGACTGTTAACAGAAGCACAGCTTATAGATAACTAAGGCGATGTAAGAGGCGATGTATTAGAAGCAGTCTATGTGCGCACGAGTAAATATCAATACACTATTCATGGATGAACTTGTACGTGAATATATGTTATACACATACATAATGACAACCAGAGGAAAGATAAACATCCTTCGTTTCAGAATTCTCTTAACATTAAATTTAATGTTCAGTTTAGATACCTTTGAGTAAAAACTAAAATGGAACATTCATAGCGTGAACTGACATCTCTTACTAAATGAAATGACAATGTTAAAATGAGTAGATTTTGTTCGCATGACAACTGCACAACTATTTACCATCACCAGGGCACGTATAGTTCGCATGACTACTGCACAACTATTTACCATCACCAGGGCATGTATCGTTCGCATGATAACTGCACAACTATTTACCATCACCAGGGGGTATAGTTCGCATGACAACTGCACAACTATTTACCATCACCACGGCACGTATAGTTCGCATGACAACTGCACAACTATTTACCATCACCACGGCACGTATAGTTCGCATGACAACTGTATAACCATTTACCATCACCAGGGGGTATAGTTCACATGACAACTGCACAACTATTTACCATCACCAGGGCACGTATAGTTCGCATGACAACTGCACAACTATTTACCATCACCACGGCACGTATAGTTCGCATGACAATTGCACAACTATTTGCCATCACCACGGCACGTATAGTTCGCATGACAACTGCACCAGCCATAGCCCTACAAGGCCCGCACGAAAACTGCACCATTTAATAAAGCGCTCTATATGAATAACACGCACTATTCATTGAAAAAATTGCTCTTCATTAAAACCACTGTTTCCTTCGCCCTGTTTGCCGCGATGTTCTGCCTCCCTCCCCACTGCTGTGCGCCGCTCCTTCAGCGCTCAGACGCTTTGTCTGCTCAGAAACAAGCGTGAGATAATCGCAGAGTTTTGCGGCGCCCTGAACTTGCAGCTGAATATTCAAAACGGTGTCATGAAATGCGACGCTGTAGATGAAGGAAAATCAACATTGGAACAAGCACCACACCAGACCGCAACGCAACCTCGACTGGAGACAGACTCGGGTGGAGTTGCCTACTTTACACAGCGCAGACTTCGGCGTGTTTGTCTTTCTATTGTTTAGATCTCTCGTCACATTGTTCATGACTCTCTCATTGTGTTATTCAATGCTCTCTCAGCCTACTTTCCTAATCTATTTTATTCTAAGGTACATGAAATGTCTCCCAGATCCACATGATCACGTCTCTTTCATCCTTTCACTCATTCATCTCTCGTGCTTTTTTTATCCTACTCTTAATCATAACACAAATAATTTTCTCATATTCTATTGCTCACGTCTCTTCCCTGTCTAAGTATTCATTTCTCTCTGAAACTGTTTTTCCTGTTTTTTCATATACCTAAAATTCTTGTCTATTTCACTCTCTGAATTTAACGTCTCCTACTCATCCTGATATTAATGCCTCTCCCTCATCTTGCTAACAATACAATACGCACGAGCGTCTTCATAGCAACTGCTGTGAGCCTCTGAATGAGTTCCCATAACGTACGTGGCAATGATAGTTTTGAACTAATTTCGTAAAATTTACGTTCCGCCGACCTGGTCCGTATTTTGGTTCCATGATTTTTATGAAATTTATGTCCCTGCTTTCCAACATTAACTGATTGGGAGAATAAATTGTATTATCAAAGATTTTTAGTTATTAAAAAAAATGGGATAATTATCGTTTGATCTAGCGAAACTTAACCAATGCTTTCTTCATGAGACAAAGAATACGCATAGAAAAACAAGAAATAGACTAAAACATTCTCTTCATTGACAAGTTAATTTGAGGGCATGAGAGACTAAGCGTATTTTCAGTCCAACTTTGCCAACATTCAGGAAGTAATTCCGTCATTAATATCAAATCGAACACAATTAAGCAGAATGAGAAATAATTTGGGCGAGTTTGACGGAGTTGTTAGCTAGCTAGGCTTATCAGGCTGGGATAGTTGATAGCATTAATTGCTAATGAACATAATTCGATCGGTGAATTTCGTCAAGTACGTAGAATGTTTAAACATGATCGGTTAAAATGTTAATGATTCAATAATTTAAAAGTAGAGAGACAAGGAAAGTAATACTGGTGTCATTTTCGTGCAAACAAAAAAGCACTAGGTGCTGGGTTGCGTTGCGAGAATTTTTACAGCCCTTGGAATATTGTGAGATATGACAAATACGAAAATTTCCCCAAAAATTGAGAGCGGCACTCCACGTCTCCCAATGGTAGCATTTCGGCTGCATGCAACGAAGTTGTGCCAACTTGTGACGAAAAACTTTATTCGTACATAAAAAATTCATTTCAAGGTCAGCATAAGAGTGCGTTCGAAGTAACACTTACATTTTACACTTAATATCGACTTTCTTTAACAATCTTCGTGCATTTATTCGTCAGTTTTTCATGTCAATCAAACATAATTTTTTACTTTGATTTTAATTTTTGTGCTTTGAATGCAGTGCTTTCCTCCGTGAAATGTTTGCGGAGACTGAGAAAAAATCAGATGGTGCAATGTCAAGAGAATTTGGCAAGAAATTAATCCAGGAGGATAAAACTGAAATTTTCATCCACTCTTGTTGATTGTGGACGACCATCGTATTGGTGAAAAAAGGCCTTTGCGATCGATGAAAACTTGGAGCGTTAATTTCGAAGCTCTACAGGACTTTTGTTGTTGCTGACAGCTCAATTTTACAGCAATCGTTTCGTTATCATGCAGATGTTCTCAACCACTCGTGGAGAGGAATCAAAGTGATCTGACTTTGACGTATGACTGTTTGAGAGCGAATAAATTCGTGTAGCAATTGAAATTTCACTTGCAAACAGTTTAGGAAGAGGTTTGGTCGAAAAGGTCGAAAAATTCGAAAAAAACAATTAATTGAGTTTTTACCCAAACTTATCAGCAAATAAATGTGCGTGTGAAAAGCTTGTTCAAGTGAAATAAAAAAGATGTTAAATGTGTTGCACAGACCAAGACGCTTAAACTGAGTGGAAATCGAGAGCAAATTGCGCGTGCAAGGCTTCTGGAATCTTTAAAAACATAGTTGCATGAATGTTATTAATTGCCCTAATTTCGTCATTTAGCTCAAAATTTTCCCAAAAGGTTAAAGCGCAATTTCAACCGTAGAAAAAACTCAAATAGTCTGCTCATTGAAATAGCATTTCGTGCACACCTTCAAGGGTCATGAGTGTTTCGAGAGAAAGTCATCAAAACTTTAACTGTGTGTTCGTGTTTCAAGTTTTCCCAATCATGATCTGGCTCGTAATGAAGGAACGAAATTAGTTGTGAAAATTAGCAGGATGTGCAAAATAAAGTTTAAAGCCTTTGCCTTACAGATAATTATTTCTCACTGTCTCCTTTCTTCTACTGTATGTATATGCGCATCGCTACCTTTTTTCAACATTCTATTCACTTGAGTCCATGAAAGTGAAAGTTCATAAAAATGAGAGATAAAATTGACAAAACACACGTTTCTTCACTGAAGAAGTTAGATTAAATTGAGAGAGATATACTTCGGTTGAAATTCCATCTGCAGCTAGCCCCTATTTTAATAACAAAAATAATTTACAATCCAGAAGTCCTTAAATAGCCCTAAGAAGACGGTCGATTCAACCGGTCTGAGAGCTGACGAAACTGAACAAAGCTCCGACAATCCCCTAAGATTGGCAGCGCACTGTACCTATTTATTACTGCAATGAGAGATCGTTATTCTTAATAGCATTCATTCTCGTTCACCAATGCTTTGTCATTACCTGAAAGTTTTCGTTCCTACTCGTTCTTGACGATTCATCAAGTATAGATCTGCATTCCTACTCTCAAGGTTTTGAAGATGCACTAAGTGATTGAGGGATGTGGTATGAGTCACATCACGAAGTGTTATAGATAGATTTAATAATTTTTTCATCATTAAGGTTGATCCTGATAGTTGATTGATGAAGATACACGATTCCTTTTAAAACTCATTGTTGCACTCTTAAATTAATTAATAAATTAAATGTGGAGTTTGACTTCAATACTCCAAAATTCGGTTCTATTACAATAACAATTCGCAATTGCAAATTACAGAATTCGTGGCAATTTTGGCAGTTCAAGTGATTATTCAAGTTTTCAACATTCTTTTCAGCCGAATGAAAGCAAAAATCTCTCCGCATCGGCCTAACAATTGAATAAAATAAGTCCTAGAGCCATCCTAGAGAAGACAACGGATGTAGTGTAAAATTTCACTATCAAGAAGGTTTGCAGATACGATTTTTTGAGCCAGAATGAAACACCAAGAGGACAAAGGCTCACACGCGCATGTGAGTTTCACACTACGCTATTTAAGTTATTATTTGACGTCTTTTGTAGTATTTGCGCCAATCAGTATATGCGCCAATCAGTCCAATGATCTCCCTATTCTTCTTCTGATAAAGGAAAACTTTTCAATAAATTCTCGTGAGCAGTCGGTCTCTCTCTCGCTCCTGAAAGGCTAGCAAACATCATTAGAGAGGCATACACTCTGAGGATCGCCGGGTCAATACGGCGCCACCAATCTGACATGACATTGGTTCACTGCGATAAATCTTGAGCCCGAGAGCATAATACGAAAACGGCAAATTGCACGCAACGCGGGCTTTCTTTACTGAACGGGAAGAGGCATGGCAAATGTCCAATACAGTCTCATAAATATCAATAAAGATCGGAAAAAATCTTGAAGATTTCCAAATGTAGTGCATCATATTACTTTGTGTGCTCCGATTTAACAATTTGCAGCTGTTTTTCTTTGAATATAACGCAGAGTGTGGAAGAAGCGTCAATGCGGATCTATGTATTTTTGTTGCCCTTGGTAACACAGCTTTTTCATGTTCCTACAGCTGTGTTTAAGGAATTTTGCTTTTTGGTTCTCACTTGAATAGTACTCGAAGTTGTGTCATTTATTTCTTGCTTAGTCCCGCTACATTATTATGTATTCCCCGATCAAAAAATTCCCCAAAAAGACTACACCTAATTTAACAAACTCAACTATGGAAGTTATTCGCAAATGATGCTATCTGTAAATTTTCTAGTATTTATTCCAAGCATAATTTAGAATTTTTGCTTCATTAAATTGTTGCGGATACCGAAGTTTCAATTTCTTGAAGGATTGCCCAAAGGGATGCTTGGTGAATTCTTATGCAAGCACGATACATGAACACAACACATGCTTCAGAAAACACTTAATTCTTAGTATACCGAAACGCAAATAGGTTGTCGCATGGCATTGGTTCGCTGCAATTAATCTTGAGCCCAAAAACGTAATACGAACACGGTGCATTACACGCAACGAAGGCTTTTTATGGTTCAGACAGATATATGAACGGTGTCTGATACGGCCTCTGAAATGTCAGTTGAGATTGTAAATCATCTTCAACACTTCCAAAATCTTATTCATTTTTGTGCTCCCAATGAAAAATTTGAATCGTTTTTTATTGAACATAACACAGAGTTTGAAAAAATATCTTATGCAGATCAATCGCTTATGTAATGGAATGAAACATCATTAGAGAGGCAAAAGCGGTAAGGATCCCAGGACAATGCTCAGGTACGACACACAGGCTGCTCTTTGTAGGTGTGACTAATACAGTAAGCCTGACTCGGTACTCAGTATACTAATTACTTTCCTGATTCACGCACTGAATAACGATCTTCTTATTCATATACTCCAAAAGCTTGTTCTTTCATAATCATCCCACCCAGAGACATCTGTCATAAATCATTCTGACGCTGAAATCTAATCACAGAAGGTTTTTTAACTTCTCTTGCAATATCATGTGCAACTGTGAACGACTGTGAGCGTTAGATGCACTCTGATGTGAACGAGTGAAGCTAGAACTTAAGGACTCAAACCGACGAATTGCATCGCCTAAGGTTAAAATTGTTAATTATATCCAAGTTTGACTTTTCTGACAGCTCAACTGTGCGGCATAAAACCCAGTAATTTGAGTTCAAGCTTGTTTAAATTTTTTCTTTAATTCTGTGCCTGCTAAATGTACTGAACGAAATAATATACTGCTTGACCTGCAAGTAACATGCGATGAATTACGCACCAGCCTAACTTTCGAATTAAGGTAAGGTATTTATACATCCAACGGGATCTTGATATTGGGCATTGTAAACATTTCCGCTCATATTTTTTCTTAATTTTAAATGTATTTTCCTGTGTTACTTTGGAGAACTTTTCCGCGTTAATCCCAATTATCATTTTCAGCCATTGATAGTGGGTATATTACTATAAGTCATCTAAGTTGTAAATCACGATAAATAATAACAATACACGTTTTCTAGTCTGTGTATAATTCAAAATGTGTGAGAGTATCGGAAATGTTTAACACGTTGACTGCCTATTAGGTCATAAGAGTACCACTTGGTGAATTGTTCAATTACGTATCGGTGTGAATAAACAGCATTTCAATTACTGCAACATCATTTTTCGATGAGATTTAAGCATTCGTAGTAAAATTTCATCACACTATCACATTTTCACACTTCTTAGGAAAAACACAATGTTTTTCTAGCAGTGAAGCCGTTTTTTAAACTCCGCTACTTACAACCTTAGAACGTGTTCTGCGACTTTTCAGAGGCAGTGAACGTGTTCAGAGACTTTTGAAACGAAGAACCTTACTGAACTTTAGCCATGCCACGTTGAGACAATGAAGCACTCACTGCCCGTTTGTTGCAGAGGCTCAAAACTAGGGTTTGCATCCCGGGATCCCGGGTGATTTGGGTCTGAAATTTCCCGGTCCGGGAATTCCTTTTTTGCCAGGAATTCCCCGGATTCTAAATGGTATATTTATATCAAGATATGAATGAGAAAATAACTTAAAATCATGCTGTTTAATGTAATTAATCAAATAGAGAGCGCAAGATAGGACTTTAATGTTTTAATAGTATTGCAATTTACATCACTACCCAGTGAAGTCTATACTATCTCATAATATAGTTCGCTATTGCATCAGAATATATTTTGTGGTATGTTAAAGATGCAGCTGGAGTAAGTGCGAAGTGTATAAAGTGCGGCTATAGTTTATTTTGCATGGGCTGGTCGACCAGTGGTTTGTTACGTCACCTAAAGAGTAAACACAACATGGTGAAGCCTGAAACTGTAGACCCAGTTGCGTCAACTATTAGCTCAAAAGGCAGAATTCTAATTGGAACAAACCGCCCTCATGCAAGGGAGAGCATTTGTGAAAGCACTAAACCTAAACAAACAAAAATAACAAGTTTCGTTAAGGTGCATCAAAGTACTCCGGAAGAAATAGTGACCAAGCTTGTAGCAGTTGATGGTATGTCAGTAAATACAGTTACAAAGAGTGAATTCAATAGAGAATCCTTCTCAGATAAAGGTTTTTCGCTCTTAAAATCGTCATATACTGTGATGGGCATGGGCAACAAATTACAATAGCATAAATGTAAAGATATAAAGAAATCACGGGATCCCAAGAATTTCCGGGATTGTCCTCCTGAAATCCTTGGATTCCGGGATTTTCATTTTATCCAGGGATTGCAAACCCTACTCAAAACAGACACTATAGGATCCCAAGGCCATGCACAATGCACTGTATTTCTTGCAAGGAAACTAATTCCGATTCCGTTTCTTGCTAAGAAATTATGTCCTGATTTCGTTTCCTACAAGGAAACTACATTCTGATTTCGATTCCTACTATGAAATTACGTATGACATCATTTTCTACAAAGAAACTACGTCCCAATTTCGTTTCCTACTACGAAATAACGATTTGTTTCATGAAGCCGTGATGAGAGGTCTAAAAGAAATTTCGGCTACTGTTGTCCTCGGGTTTGGGGCCGTCCTGAATTGAAAAACCTTGCTAGCTTTGTGATACTGCGAAAGGGTCTTACATATTAAGAAATTTTTAAAATGATATCACATTTTTTACTCCAACGAATGAGTCCCACTACTCCCACACTTTGTAACCCTCGACAGATGTATGTATATTTTGTCACATGCTATTTAATTTCAATAATAAACATTGTGATGCTGTGAAGACGTTCCCCGTCTTAAGTTCGTTTCGAGGATTCTCGCCTTTGTAAGGATAATAAATTCCAAAAAAAAAACGGATATTAGATATAAATGCAAATCTGCTTTACAAAATACTTAGTTTATTGTACCCAATAAAACAGACAAATTTAGACTCATTAGGTCCATGGAACGAATGCAAGAAACGTTTAAAGTTAACGAGAACAATTAACACTAAATTGGGTCTTTTGGGCACAGTACCAGGTAAGGGTAAGGAGGAGTCGTGCGAGTGTAAGGATACCTAGAGCAAAAGAATAAATTTATGAACAACGGAACGCTTACTTCGGACACAGAACACTATATTTATACATATTAAGCTTGAAACATCAAATCAATTAAATTATTTCATAAAAAAAAAATTACCAGCAGCATGGACGTCACAGGCACAAAGGAACAGAGTGAACGTCACACGCCGCTCGGCCAAAAACTAAAGTGACATAGACTAAGGGATTTACCTTCAGGTGTCAAAGGAATTTTGATGATTCATCATTATCGCTAAAAAATCTCAACAGATACAATTTCAATGACATTAACAATCTGCGGAAAACGAGGTGATATTTATGCGCTTGTAAGCTATAGTGTGGTTTACAAATGAAACTAACCAACGTGATCTTTTTTTCTCCAAGTCCAGTGGACGAAATTTCTCGGACAAGAATCTTGTGCTAACGAATTTCGAGACCATTCATAAAAACAAGGCTCAAACTCTTAGAATTTGAATTGAATGCCCGTTATCCCCACAGGCTCAAACTGGCAGAAATTTTCAAAGGAATCGCATTATGGCTCACGCCAATTCGTGTCACATTCAAATGATTTACTAAATAATATTTTACGCTGCAGCCAAACTTTTCTTTATAATAAAAAGTTCTCATCTTAATGAAGTATTTCTCCGAAGTAATTTCGTTTCACGTCTCATAGAATTAAAATCGGAAAAAAATGATCAATTTATGGTTTCCTGGCAATGATTTATAGAATGCTCGAAATTCGCATGAAAAAAATACTGGACGGTGATTTTAGTTACCATCGAAACTTGTGCAATGAATCGACCACTGAATCCTAGAATCAAAATATGTCGAAATAACTTTCTCTCTAGCGAATCTTGGTTAAGGGAGATACTTGAAATTCTTGTTTCGAATCGCACCAAGTTTGAATTCAATCCATATCTTCCTTGATGCGATTTGAGCAAGCTATGTCCAAGCGCGAAATGAAACAGAATGGCCCACTTTAAATTGTGTTATTTTCGAAATGAAATGAATCCAATTTTTCTCCGCCGCGCAGCTCTCATGTACACCATATTTTGTCATCTAGGAATCCATTAATTTACGTTTTCCAAATTCTTCAAAAGTGGTGGACGGTACTCGACACCCACAATGCTCCCATATGTTCCCTCGCCACGCACGAGTGAGCACTCGACATGGCTTTTTGTGTTTTTTTCTGAGGCCAATGGCAGCAGGCTTGCATGTTCAATTGGTGAGGCGCACAGCGAAGTCTCTAAGAACGATGCTCTGCAGAATTTATGAATGGCAATAAATCGCCAGTGCGGAGCCTTGGCTTATTGCTTTATATGAACCAACCCAACCGGTTCAGTACGTGGCTGGAGTACAGAATCAAGGCTGACTTCTTGATATGGACCAGCCCAGCCAGTACAGTACGTGGCTGGAGTGCAGAATCAAGGCTGACTCCTTCATTTGGTCCAGCCCAGCCAGTACAGTACGTGGCTGGAGTGCAGAATCAAGACTGACTTCTTGATATGGACCAGCCCAGCCAGTACAGTACGTGGCTGGAGTGCAGAATCAAGGCTGACTTCTTGATATGGACCAGCCCAGCCAGTACAGTACGTGGCTGGAGTGCAGAATCAAGGCTGACTTCTTGATATGGACCAGCCCAGCCAGTACAGTACGTGGCTAGAGCGCAGAATCAAGGCTGATTCCTTCATTTGGACCAGACCAGCCCCCACTGTGGGTGGCTGGAGTGTAGATCCAAGGATGACAATTGAATTTTTTGTCTATTAGAGTCAACTTAAGGTTAGTAGGCAGGAAACTTATTTGGGGAAATGGATGACGTCTTGGGAGCAGAAAAAAAATTAGTTATAACCTCAGATTTCCGCTAAATACTTGTTTTACTAACCCTCTTGTGGTACTGGCGAGTATCTTGCAAACAAAAAATCATTTTTTAATTAATCTACCCAACACCACAGCATGAACGTTCAGTGAGTACAGGAATATTTGTAGCGGGACATCGAGATGCGATTAATTTTGTACAGTTCTTTGATAATGAAAAAACTTCGAAAGTTTTCTTCGATTGTTAAGATTGGTAACATAACAAAATCCCAAAATTTTTTTAAAAATCGATTGACAAGCTTTCTATATTAGAGTTTTGAAGAACATGAGAAAGTTTGTCATCTTCTAAGCCCATTTTCAACGCGCTCATTAATACGGTTCTTTATATTTTTTCCGTTTTCTCAACTTAACAAACTGGGCAGCTTTCATTTCAATTTGCATGCAATGCTAGCACTAAATAATCTGAAATAATTTTATTTACAATCAAAAAGCTAATGATTACTCACTCTGTTTTATTTATTACAAGGGTAGAAACATTTACAAACGCATTGACAAGCACGTCGAAACTGTGCATTAGATTAATTGACTATCTCTTGTTAATTAGAGCCAAAAACAGTTTTTTCGATTACAAACAGTTTCAATTTAATATCCGGGGAACATTGATGACGCTTTTTGAAGTCTAAAAACGAACAAAAATTTTTACCATCCTCTTGTCTAGCCAAAAATTCTTCTTCTGCTCATTGAACTATCATGATATAATACACTCGTAATGTTGTTGTGCATATTAATTTAAAAATCTTTTTGTACGCCTTAGTTTCGTTTGTACCACAAGAGGCTCATAAAATTTTGAACAGGAGCAAATTTCGCAGAAAGCGTGGGCCAAGACCAGTTTTTTTTCCTTCTGTTCAACAAAAAATAACCAAATTCACATGAGTGTTTTTAAAGAATAATCTCAATCTGCTCTCCACAGCAATAGATCTTGCGTAGAAATTCAAGCTTCACCTTCGAAACAATTGCTCGGAAAAGGACGCATGAAATGAAGTGTAGTGATGCACGTTGCTGTTAAAAGGATAAGTTTGTGGTCCGCCAGGCAGTAAAAAAGTTTCGCATAGAGAACTCGCTGGCGATTCAAAGTGCAATTCTTGGTACTATCGTTCAAGAATCATTTACTAGCGTTGACTGTCGTCTGACGTAGCATTAGGGCATCAAAATTCCTCTCAAATGTTCGTCGCGCAGTTCACGATTCCAGCAATTCTGTATTCAGGAGGAGGCCGCTCCGTCTGAGAATAATTACAGCGCTCTGTGTCAGACCAGTAAAAGTGCGGCAATTACTCCCAAAAAAGAACAATAATTACATTGAAGTGTCGTGAAGACTTTTGATGATAATGGCTCTATTTCCCAAATGATGACACCTCCGAAATCTCTCTTGGTATGCGAACGAGGACAGAGCTCACGCTCGCTGTCACGTCCATCTGTTTCAATAGAAGGAACGAAATTGCAACTTTTTTCGTCAGAGCGATGGTTGACTCAAAATGTACACTTACAGGCATAAAGAGTGTACGTTTTCCCAAATGATTCTACGGGTAGGATAGGCAGCCTTCAATTAGATTTGTGATGCTCGAAACTGAGGACTTTTTAACGCCGAACTTGAGGTGAGTTTCCGATAACGATCATGAATTACTCGAAATCTTAAGTCGCATTAGAAAATTTTGTTTATTTCTACACTCTTCAGAATATTGAAATTGCGCCGAGAGCTCGAGCTGCAACTACGTGGGCGTGTGAGCTGCAGGCTAACGCTCCTACCGACACCTTAAGGTGTGCAGGTGAGAGCAGCAGCTGAAGAGCACATGAAGTTCAGCGGCCTCCGACCTTCACCACTTCGCGTATGAACAAGGTGAAATGGATGACTGCGTTCCGCTTTATAATGTAATGAAATAAAATCGCCGATATTAAGGTATCAAATACGGATTACATTGTACGTGCGTACATATGTTACATTGTAAGAGCGCAAAGATAAGTTTTGTCAAATCCCAAAAAGATAAACTAAGTAAAACAGAAATGGTCTTCTCAAGCAGTGACTCAAATCCCCTGGTGTGACATGCTGACAGTTTTTACCCAACATGCTCAGAGCGCGATTATATTTTTTCACAGCTTCATTTTATGTCGAAGACGACGTATATGATGAATAAAGCCAAAGTGGCAAATTTCATTCTCCCTCTATGTATTTCGTAAACAAATTATATGATCAAACGATGCAATACCAGAAACTTAAAAATGAAGAAAATTTTGAGGCAATTAATCATCTTTTATGAGAAAACTTTTAGGAGTCACGCACCACCATCAGTTAAAAAAAATCATTACCTCTAAAATGATAGATCAAAGCAAAATGAACTGTGGGTACTAAAAATATGCCATGAGAGTCAAAAATACTAAGTATGCCACAGAGGAAATACCTGGAATTTTTTTCTTTTTCAAGTTTCTGAAAAGGTTGCTACTAATGAAAATCACTGACGTGTTCAGATATGTTAGATCAAAAACGATGCGATAATTATACAAGCGATACACATGTAGCTTACAGTAGGGTATGAGGAGAAATTTTTAGCTGAATGATTATCGTTTCTATTGCTTTTTTAAACTTTTGTTCGATGCCTATCGATCGTAAATGGTGAGCATACGCATTGGTCTACGGCAAGCATCATGATACACCGAGCACACAGAAAACTAAAAAATAAAATGCAGAAGAAATTTTATTCATCTTTATGATTTTAAATTTGAACTAGACTATGCAAAGTGATTTCATTTTGGGCTAATTGAGTGGAATTTTGGCCAAAAGAAATCCTCCCGATTGAAGTTGGAAGACACGTTGCAATTTGATGTTCCATTGCAGTACAGGGATGCGATGTTCGAACTCAGTGTATTCATCACCCTATATGTGACAGAAACTGTACTAGTAAATGATGTAATTATATTAATCATTAAAAATCAATTAGATCCCCTAAAACTACCACACAATGCAAAAAATAACAGGGCGGAAGCCATGCGGTATTCCGAAAATATGTATAAGCTCTTTGAGTGCCTAATCCATCTTGCTTATCTACCACCAAATTATAATTTTGAAAAATCTTACTTGAAAGCAACAGATTTCTTCGAAGAGTTTTTAAATCCCTGGCTGAGTTGGAACGGTAAATTGTGCGGGAGCAGAACTAACAGGAAGTCAAGAACGAATTCGCTGGTAAATGGCTCCTAAAAGTCATCAGCAAGGCCGCCTTATCTGCCCCGTTAGTTGAACAGATATCAGGCCATTGTTCTAGGCTCTGTCTCCATAATTGGTGGCGCTGCCGGGCTTTTGTCCGCATCTCGAGAAGGATTGCGATTGTGGAAGCTTTGCCGAGCAAATGAGAAGCTTTTGTTCTCAGTTGCAAAAAGGAAAATGGAAGAGAACGGCTGGGACTTTGAATAATTTTTCAAGTAATGGTTCAGATTTTTTAGAAACGAAGATTACAAATCGCTTACGTTGGAGAAATAGCTGTAATGTATATCGTATTGCCAATAATTTAATGCAGTATTCCTGTTGACAGAGACAATGTTTTTCAAAAATATCGAAACAAAATATGTAATAATACAACAATGAAATAAAATTGTTTTGGAGTATTCTCCCTCATGATGAAAATTCAATAAAATTCAACAACATGAGTATGCAGTTTCTACATTAAACTTTTCTCCTTGTTTCATTTCATTCAATGGATAAACACTGAAGTCTCCAATCTACCCCTAAAATCCTAACAGACAGTGTGTGAAAAAATTATATGAGTATTACGACTGTAAAAATTGGAAAATTGTATTTTCAGACTATTGATTTAATTTTATGGAGTTGTGAACAGAAACATAGGATATTACCTCGTTTTTCAAAGGGAATTCCGTTTACCGGATATTTGGTCACCCTTTCTTGGCCTAAAAATGCATCGTTTACGCTGTTCATAATATCATGGCGTTCTCATGCAATTAAATAATTATCTTAAAAAGTAATTGAGTCTTTTTACAGAACCTTGTTTTTCTAAAACCTCTTCTACATTCTCTTCGCAAATTTTTCGTGGCATCAGCTTAACCATTTTGGAAATTCATTTCTGAATAAAGAATAAAAAGTTTGTAATGTTCTATGATAAAATGTAAGTGAATTAATTACACGATAGTTTACACTAACGCGATGTTAAAAAAAAATTCAGAAGAGAAGTCGGGTTAGGGAATCTCGGTCTTGTTATGGTAAATACTTAAGATTGCTAAATGAAAAGCAAAGGCCAAAATCTATAAATTTTTTTTACTATTCGGAACATCTTGGCAGGAATGAGAAGAGTGCGTCTTGTTGGACCACTTTTTGAATATGGCTGTTGAAACGGCGAAAACACTTTGATAATTATTACCTTCTGAATAGAAACGCTGTTGTATATATAGTGGACGCACGCACACACATGACATATTTTCATCTATAAATTCTCGTTACCTCTGGCTAGATCAGTCAAAACCAAGAACGTGAAGGCTCAACTTTTCTAAAGTAAGTTTGGGAATAATTAAGGAAGAAAATGAGACTTGACGCCTGTGGGTGGGACAGGCGCAGCAAATGGCACATACACTACGGGGCGCAACGCTTTCCCACGTCATGATCAGGTCACGGGTCTGTACAATAAACTCGGAAATGATCGAGAGCAAAGCTGACTCACAGCGAATGACTTTTGAAGTTAAGAAACTATCTGCAATTGATGTTGAAAAAACTTAGAAAATATATTGTAATTTCTAAGTCCATAAAGTGTTAAAATTTTTATGGCATCAGCTTATATACATTAAGAGAATGAGAAATCAGGTTCATTTTCCGGAATTTTCTTCAATTTCAACAAAAATAGAAGAGCAAAAATCACTGATAAAAATTTCATTATTCTGAGAACGTTTCGGTCTAATACCCATCATCTTGAGAATGAGAAAGAGCTATATTTTACTGAGGGGAGACCCAAGAATTTAGAAATGCAAAATTCCCCCACAGATCATCAATGTGGTTCGATGCAATGAATGTGTTTAATGCTCGATGCACATTTTGACTCTATCTTCAATGTAGTCTGTTTGAATTTTTACGGAAAATTTATAATACCGTGCTCAAACCATAACAACGGTGAGTGCTCTTTGCCTGAAGGCTAAACTTTTTCAGCTGCCGCTCTATTTTATTTCGACAAGTCGAAATCGGTCGCTTTGAACATTGATAACACTCCAATCGAGAACCATTTCGTATCAGCCATAAAACTGAACATTACATTCTTCTACACAAAATATTCAGCAATGATAATCTCTATTGTCAGAGTCATTCCCTTCTCAGGCCCAGAAAGAAATTATTTTCAACGTATGCAATGCTGATAACGTTAAGGTATTTCTATTCCACTCTCATTCATTTTGCAATATTTCTCACACTTCTAGGAAATCTTCGAGTTTCTCTCACATTTATTTCAAAGATATTGATGTCTTCGTAGAGCAGCTTTAGCATCTTCCCTATTTTTTAGGATGTTTCTTCCGCTGATGGGACTGCACGTCGCCCTACGGCTGCGCAATGTAGTCTAAGGGCTCTTACATCTTCTTGACTTCTGTTTTTTTTTCATGCAGAACTTAATTAAATGTGATTGATTCAAATCATTGAAAATTTTTGTCAACCTAATTTTCGGCAATGATAGCACAGTTTTGTCTATTGTAGATTAGTAGAAGAAAATTGAACAAATTTAATTTGGAAAATATATTCCATCACTTTATTTCTTCAAGTTTTAGGATAGACACTCGAACGGCTTCCTCCAACAGCTATAGCTACTTTTTTTCTTGAGTATATTTCTGCATGAGATCTGCCCTAATGTGACATGCAGTGCGTCCTGAAGACTCATAACTCCTCAGCCGTGAGCAGAATCTAAGAAACAAAGGTTAAGCACGGGATTATCAGAGGAGCTTTAATATCTGAGTAAAATTTTGGCTGCTCTGCCATGATGCGAGGTGAAGATGAAAAGACAGACAGTACGCGAAGGTCGGATCCAAGCACACAGCCGGCTACCCATGTAACATTTAGAGGAGGAGAGCTTCTTCAATAAAAAAGAAAACTAATTACACTACGACATTCTATATTTTGCGACAGAGTTTATTTTGGGAATTCATTGAGCTAGGTTTCTTATTTAGCTTTTGTCAATACTATAGAATGTGAAAGTACTCAACCTCATCTATGTACGAAAAGACAAGATGTGAATTACTGTTGCATGTTGGGACAATATCGGAAATATTGTGCCCTTCATACCTCAGACGATATTGGAGTACATCAATGAAGAGAGCATCTTGCGGACGAAAGGCTTCTTTAATCCCCTTTCTGACGTCTTTCATTGAGTCAAAGCGCAGACTATTGACTATTGTGTTCCAATCATCAGATCGCATGGAAAAATTTATTAGCAGGCCAACGAGATCAAATAATATTTTGATACGAGTCGCCGTTTAGTTGACGCGTTAACTATAGCCTACTACAATACCAGAAAGATGTAAATAATTAGCAACAGAAGCAGGAATTCAAATTGGGATTAATCATGAACTTATACAACTAAATGCAACTGCAGGAGTACCAAAGACAGCAGTTATGGCGAACAAAATCGAAAAGTAATTTAATGCTGCAGGAGTAAAACTCTGAACATACCTTGAAAAAAGCAATATATTTATTATGTTCGCAACATAACAAATAGCGAGTTGCTTTTACTTGCGTTCATATGTGCCTGAGGCTGCAAACTAACAGCATGGAAGAAATGTCAACTGAAGACCACCAAACTGACGTGTTTTTCACCTGTCCTCGACTTTCACCTGTCCTGTCCTGCAGCGGCACTTGCTGGCGACGACCTCGTGCTCGATCACACCTACTCTGTAGCTTGCTGTCTCGCATGAGGTCAGCGGTGACTGGTTATGAAAATAAGTAAGAGCGACATTTAAACTGTGCTCTGAAAGGTAGAGAGAGCTATGAAAAATGTGACCTATAAATTCCTGTGATGAAGCATCACTAAACTCTGATCATCACTTTCAGTTGGTCTCGCAAGTACAAAGATGAGCGTCACCTGACAGCGCGCTGAGCAGCGCTGGGTCGCTGCGCATCTTGGCGCGGAAGCTCCCGAGGTGACGGGGGAGGAGAAGGAACAGGAGAGGAGGAAAGAAGCGGAAATACAAGCCTTTGCTTTCTAAGTTTACTTCACGACACGCCCCTTGTACAGCGTACATCACTCCTTAAAAGAACAGTGTCAGAGTATTCTCAAAAGTAATAAACACGCTGGTGAGCCCGTCGGGGAATATCAACAGCGAGATTGCTGTGTCCACCAATAAACAGGAGCAGGTAAGCGTCCAAAGCAATAAAGCCGAGGAGAAGAATGCGCCAGCCTCGGAGGGAGTGCCGTCCATATGCCGCAATATCCATCAAGCTCCATTAGCGGCATAAGAGCCTGGCTCGTGCTAGCCCAAACAGCCGCCTTCGAGGCTCCTCGATATTCCGCTCTATATTTTATGGCTCCTTATAAGGCATCATCGGCTGCTAAGTTTCCTTATCCGCCGCAGAAAATGCAGCCAAGACGTGTTCTTGAAAGGTGCTGTCTATACCTGCACTGACTTCATAAGAAACTTTTCTTCGGCTCGAGCTGCGCCTCTTGAGTGAGAGTGACTGCGACTTGGTGGTACAAAAGAGCGTCTTTAGCTTTGGTCCTGTCGGCACCAGCTTACGAGGTGGTCTAAGTGTGGCTTTTCAGCAATGTTGACTTGAGAATGATCTGTAATACTAAGCGTTAGTCTCACTGGCGCTACGCCTAGTATTGGTTGACTGATGATCCACGGCTGTAAGTGTAAGAGTTTTACCTACGCTGCATGCCAGACAGTTTTAGGGAAAGCAAAACAAATTGTGTTCAGCGTTTTGACTGCATAAAATAAAATAAAACTAGTCTCGGGATGCAAGAAAAGTTACGCAAATCAGAAAAAGTGCTTTTTGTCAATAGACATGTCGGTGAGGCAACTGGGATAGTTCGAGTAAAAATAAATAAACAAATTAACGAAATCCTTGTTTCCAGCCTTTAAACTTCAATTACAAATTTGACAATACTCGTCCGCGCAATCTTTGGGTAGGAATGACACATCACTTTCATTTCCCCTCCCATCACGTGTGAGGGTCCACACTAATTGTGTACCTGAGAAGTCCCAACCAGCTCCCAACCAGGGGAGTCTTTTTACGAGTATTTTTTCCCACCGTAAAGGCTCACCTCTTCTATTTTGAGTATACATAGATATACTTTACACAGATTTCAAGTAAATACCCTCTTGACAGTAAACATCCTCTTGAATGAACATTAGTTTCCTTGATGATAATTCTGACAGACTGGTGTGAAATATTGCATTGAAAACAAACGTTGAAACTGCATTAGAAGACAGACGTTGTCTTTCTAAAATTATTTCTGCAGCAAGGTTTGTCCCTCCTCCACTTCATTTTTTCCTCCTTGCGATTAATAGTTTTGACTGGAATGACCTATTGATGAGATGAAACTAAACTCTTAACCGACGAATCAGTACAAATTCAACTAAGTTCATTAGGACACAACTAATACTCAGAAGCCCCTGAATTATGGCATGAGCTGTTAAAAGTACAAACTCCTACTGGATGTGTTTACAAAAACGTGATTTGTATTTAAACTGAATTTGTATGCCTATACTTGTCTCGTACACTGCGAGGATGTACACCCAATTACGGACAAGTTCTTACATTCGGAGTTACCTTCCCTGTCTAGCCCCAGCTACCACCAGATCCAAAAGACTGGGCATTAGCGCGTGTACGAGAACATCATTCACTGTTTTACCTTGAGCTGTAGGGACTTGAATCTTCATTATTCTGTAAGGCCTTGGATTGTTCCATCTCAGGTAGAAAGGTAGAGGCCAAACAGAGTGTGCTACAAAGTGCTTTGACTAATAAAATAATAGCATCTCTTTTATCACAACAAAAATGCAAAATAACGGTTGCAGCGCTTAATTGCGACCTTAATGTACAATGTAGCCAATTATTGTTCAACATGACTTCAAACCCGAATTACGAACTCTAGTTTGCCTTGGAAATTGCTGCAGTCCACCGTGTGTCTCGCAATTTTTTCTCTCACGCTTCCTTGAAAGTGCGCTCAAGAACTTCGGTTGTTGAACGGAAGGAAGAGCACGATCTTAAATTCATAATTGATCAACTGGAAAAAGGTCAGTTGAGATAAGCAGACAAGGAAAAAAGCCTCGTTTTCTGGTTTTCAATTTGATAGATTTTTTTCCGTTGATACAAAAAATTTGGTGCTTGAGAATGACTGCTGTTCTGTTGAGGACTGAACGATGTTTTTGGGATGTAATCTTACTTTCCTTCAGGGCGGAGGTCCAACTTTCCTCGATGCACGAATTTTTGTTCACTTCCATTCTTTGTTGGACAAAAATCAAAAATAACCATGTTTTGGATATTCAGCCCACACATCGACGAGGTTTCGACGTCTAAAAATTGTTACTTTGGAGTCTAGGATGTTTGAATAGACTTTCCAAGCTCTCTGTCATGTTGACAGCTGCACTTCCTTTCAGCAGTGAAAAGTTTCTCTGAAAACACGATATTATTAGTAAACGTACTTCTTGAACTTGCTTAGAAGAGCCATTGCCTGAGCCGTTTTTCTTTTTGAAGGTTATAGAGTTACTGATGTTTTTTAATCTTGAATGGGGCAAGTTCAGGTCGATTTTTTAGCGCTGCATGACTTTTTCATTTGCATTCATTTCCGTGCCTAACTTCCGCATTGACCTTTTTGGGTTTCGTTTGACTCTTGCTCGCATGACTTTGATTATCTTGAACATGTTTGAATGCAGCTATTTTGAAAACGATCTTCGGCAAATTCAAGCTTGTCGAACCGACACAGAGTTTGACCGCGAATTTAATCACCTTCTGCAGGATGATGGTTTCTGGCATTACATGGTTATTACGATATGTTATAGCTCAACTAAAGATGTGCGCTTGCAACTCATTTTCTGCAAAGTTCATTTTCTAACATTCATGAGCGTTTGCCTGAGTATGAAGGCGATTTTAGCACCATTTCAGAAGCTCGGTCGAATTGTAACCCCTGCAGTGTGCAGGATGTCAACAAACATGCAATACACCTCTATATATTGCAGTACAAAGAAGTTCTAGACGCATCAAAATAAAGAGTGAAAATCGCTCGGGACTTTTCTCCTCATGAATATCCTTCACTCAGTAAAATAAGCTGTCGTACAAGGCCTTAAATAAAGATACGCAAATGCTGAAATATTTTTTATTTTACATTATTTCTCATGGCTATCAACATTTGAAATTAAAATATTTTCTTTTCGCAAAACATCACCAATAAACGCCTTTAAAGAGATTTCTTTATCACAAACCTTTTCATTTGTTCATTACAATACACAAGCAGTTCCCAGATTTTCTTATATTTTGTCGACTTAATATCGGGTTTCCCTCGCTCGAGGAAAGATGCAGTGGTGAACATTTAGGAGAATACTGCTAATGATATTTGAGATCGCACATCGACAAATTCAAGATCGCAACTGTCATGTCATTTTGCTAATCAAGAAAAACATGACCATTTGTAACTTTGTTAGAAAGAAAATTTTTATCAAACGGTAGAAAATTCGTGCAGACCGCTAGAAACAGGAAACCAGAGGACGAGGCGCACATCTTGAAACAACTTGACTTGTTACTCGTGAGTTTGATCAACATAAATCTTCAAGTATTCAAGCACCTTCAGCATGTCGATATGAACCACGCAATCCCGGTGTCTGCATCGATACTCGAACAATCTACATGAACCTCCAAGTACCCAAGCACAAACAGCGCGCCGCCCCAGGGGGACAATGTGAGGGACCGAGCTGAGAGTTAGGTAGGCTTCCTTTTTATGTTCAAATAAAGTTTTTTTGTTGTGTTAAGAACCACCTTTATTCGGTTCACTGCTGTCCTGTTTTTCAGCACCTACTGCTTTCTTCTTCAACTTTGGTCTTGTTTCATAGTCTTCTTTCACAACTTACTGTTTCTATGCCCTTTCTGCGTAGATTCCGCGTTTCCGTAACTCCATACTAAATGGTGCCTTCCTCCTTCCTCTCTTTGGATCGCATTTGTTGCTGCGGGTGGGGAGGCTAAAACTAACGTCTAAACTAATCTAATCTACAGCGCGCCGATGTAACCCACGCATCAATACGTGCCGGCAAGGCTCGTCAACGCACCGGTGAAAGCAGCAGCGGAGCGCGTCATCACTCAAAGCCGACATTGAATACAGCATTGGGTCAATGCAGCGCCGCAGCGAAAAGGCAGTCAGCAGGGCGGCACTTCACTTCAACGACTATATACATTAGGGGAATGGGGACGGTTGGAAAAGAGTCAAAAACTATGTAGTGAACTTATACTACTGCCATTTACGTGCTAATGGAGACTGGATGGTTTATTAGGCGAGTGTGCGTATTGCTCGTGTTCATCATGCGTTTTATTTTGTAACGCAACCATGTCATTTATTGTCGCTCCATGGTTGGATCGTGCTTACTCCTTTAGTTACCGTGTTATATTTTTGTGAGCCATTTGAAGTTAAAATGAGTAACGAACATGTGATCTTCAGGTATTGTTTGGGCACTGTCTCCAGCGAAATTTATTTTGCGGTGAGTTACATATGCTGTGCGTTTCTTGTTTTCCTATTGATATGAATGGTTGGCCGCTAACGTGAAGCTGTGTTCAGTGTCGCTTTGGATTTTTGCTGTCAATGACTCATGTGTTCATTCGTAAATTTAAATGAAAATCAGTGAAATGATTTACTTGTAGTTGTTATTATCCTAGATAGATAAATTTTCCGTTTCCTCGTATTTTGTCTAGGGGCTTAAACTCCTTCAAACGGACGTTCAAAGCGTAAGCCGAGAATGTCTCAGAACAAGTTTCTGAGTTGATACTTCCACAAATTCAGGTTTTTCATCCGAGCACTTTATATAATTCCTAAGCCCTACATTTTCTCAAAGTGTTTGAGGTTTTTCACGAAAGTGAGGCGCTTTTCTGCCACATTCATGAGCTCTTGTCCTCGCCATCTCAGGCCTCACACAGCGCGGAGAGAAATTTCCTCGCGATGTCAATTTTCTGCGGATGTTTTTACACGATGTTGTCTCCACAGCAGCGTCTCGTGCTCCACAGCTGCGTCTCGTGCTCCACAGCTGCGTCTCGTGCTCCACAGCTGCGTCTCGTGCTCCACAGCTGCGTCTCGTGCTCCACAGCTGCGTCTCGTGCTCCACAGCTGCGTCTCGTGCTCCACAGCAGCGTCTCGTGCTCCACAGCAGCGTCTCGTGCTCTACAGCAGCGTCTCGTGCTCCACAGCAGCGTCTCGTGCTCCACAGCAGCATCTCGTGCTCCAGAGCAGAGTCTCTTTAAGAAATTATATATTACCATACAACTGATGTATTACGATTACCTTCACATTCACGTAATTAAAAATTAATTTAAAACGCAGAATTAGGTGAATATTTGAAACAAAACAAAATTTGTAAGCACTAAAGTATACATTTTATTCAGCGTTAAGACTAAACATAAAACGAGCGCTTATAATTTAAAGGTCTTGCTCGCTATTTGCGCAAGTGAATAAAACTTATCATTTCTAAAAGTGAGTTGAAAATCAGGCAATGAAAATCAGGCATGCACGTTTTGCTTGTTGAAATGGAGATCAGAGTGCCTGGCTGCTTCCATGGAAAATCTGGGAATGTTGGCTGTGTCTCAGGAACTGCTGGAGTACAGCACCTCCGAACATTAGGCTGCATGCAGCAGGTGGTGCGCAGCTTCTCAAACTATATTTCGTTTCGCAGAAACGTGCAATCTTGAATCCATTTCTGTGAAGCAATCCGAGATCGGTTAATGAACAACACGGACCAGTGATGACATCTCCTTCATTAATTCTGAATTCTGAAAACCTTTAAACGAAAATTCTATGACAGCGCCCCGTAGCAATTTCGAATAGAAGAAGCCTCGCATCTTCCTCTCTATCTCAAACAGTGCTTGAAAATCAGTGACAAATTTCAACCATCTATCAAAAAGTACTAAGTTTTTAACCTCTGAAAAGAAAACAATGAACAGGACCTCGCATTTACGTGTTCCTTTCTGTATTCAACCGCCAACAAGATAGAAATTATGACTTTAGTTCTACCGTTACTCCAACTTCCTGGCATCATTCTGTAAGTTTGTGCACATGCGTCGTACGTGCAAGTGTGCGTATGTTTGTTGTGGGCGTGCGTGCGCGCAACTGCGAGTGCGCATCTAATTTGGTCATAAATTTTAAAACATTAATTTCTTAAATACAGAGATAGGTGTGTGCTTATTTATTGTTGTCTTCTACGTATTATAAATTTGGCTGTGCTCTTAATTTAGCTCTGGAGAGGAAATTTTAGATTCCGAAATGCCTAAAATGAGCAGTGTTCAGTTACACGCTAATTCCTATAACTCTTCTTATTCTTCAACAGTTTTCGCACTGAAAGTAGGAGAACAATTTTCTGCACATGTGATGAGGGTTGTATATTATGAACTGGTAGATTTCTTGAAAACCTCAAGTGTCCCAAATGTGCGATGATCGAAATAGCTTTATAATGTGACCTGAACATCAATTTTTGCTAATTTTAAATTTCTCCCAATTATTATTACCTCACTGACGATTGAGAAACTACTGTTTTGAAATTAGTGACAAATAAGGCAATGATCTCTTATTATTGTTTGAGATGAATTATGGGGAATTTCTGAATGTTGGCTATGTATCATGAATAATGGAGGTCGTTGAGAAAGTAACATTTGAATAAAACATTGATGACGCAAAGTCTGTTGTTTAAATTGAAACATAAGTGAAAATTTTCCATAAATTTGTCGAAGGAATAATTTCAAATAATCCTACATAAGACTTTTCAAGTTTGCACTGAAATAGCACACTTTTAAATTTGTAAATATCTATATAGTCACAGTTTTCTGCAAGGTTTTGCTAGAAATGTACCTCCAACCTCATACGTCAAGCTGGGATTTCAGGCTGCCTCCGCATGAAAATTTTTACTCGGTTCAATGTGTTGGAGACGAGCGCTTCTAACGTAATTTATTTGAGAAGAGCTACATCTCGCTTTCCATGATTCCTCTTAACGCGGGCCCTTTAGTAGAAAGTTGTTCAGGGCATCAGATAAATATTTCTTATTTAACACACCTAAATCAGCAGATAATTTGCACCGTTCGCTGATCTCGAGGATTTTACTAGGCAAATTGCTGGGAATTGCTGTGAGTCACAGCCGAAATACAA
This sequence comes from Platorchestia sp. MABIK, assembly GCA_014220935.1. Taxonomy (NCBI): domain Eukaryota; kingdom Metazoa; phylum Arthropoda; class Malacostraca; order Amphipoda; family Talitridae; genus Platorchestia; species Platorchestia sp. MABIK. Next base: position 239,728 of record JACJUY010000594.1, on the reverse strand, counting down.
AACGAACCTTGAGGAAGCTTATTTTTGACATTGCCTCTGGAAGAAATTCTTGGAGGTGCGGTTACGAGAAGCTGGCTGGCGTGCTGCTACTACAGTATTTTCTGTTCGTCCTGCTCAACCTCCTTTTGTTATTTACATTTTGTTCTGCCCAGACGGCAGCCAATGGCCGCTGCTGAGCCTCGTTACCTTAGATGAGGCGCTCCTGCAGCTCGCCGCTCAGGAAAAAATCTTCAGGGCAGGCAGCATTTGAGTTACGGGTGACTCCTGGCTTCCTGCGTGGAGCCCTAATGTTCATATGATGTAAAATGAAGCGTTAACAGCAACTGAAGGGAAAACATGCGTTCACTGCAGTGTTCACAGCTTCAGAGTTCAGCTTAGCACCACAGCGTAATCTCGTACTATGTATTCAGTGATAAAATTGACTCACTCATCTAGATTAGATCTTAATCAAGTCATGTTAAGAATGTAACGTAGACGTAGAATCTGCCACGAAGATTTTCCATGGGAAGAATTCTCTAATCAGAAAAATGAAAATGTTCTAAGTTTTAATTGCAGGATACCTCGGCAATTCCTCCTCCATTAGTCAGCGAAGTAGCTGCCGATGGTAGTCTGTAGTACCATGGTTGAGGCTTCCTAGACCATTCCCCTCCATCACTTCACGTACTTTACGTCGTCTTAAATTCTTCAATGTCTATTATACTGCCAAACGATCAGGAGTTATCAGTCTTCATAGTCTGAAAATGTAATTACGATCATGACATATTTAAATGATGCTTAAGAATTAGTTCTATTGATGATAAATTGAATTTTCAGTGTAATGTATCATAATCGTCTTGGGAACATTTGAAACAACTTTAAATTTCCTCGTCCATCAGACTTTAAGTCCAAATACACGCCAAATGCTCGCACATTACTATTACTGTTTTAACAAGTTGTTTTATGAAATGAGGTTCTGCTCTACATGCCAGAAATTTACAATATTTTTAATTTCCAATCCTTCGAAAACATAACAAATTTAGTGTTCATTATAACATGCAGTTAGTTAAGGAGCTTCCCAAGAACTGGAAAGGTTGTCTACACGGTACTGTGCCTTTACAGCACTTCTCTTTAATTTAATGTTTTCCCGTTTTCGTAGTTTCACTGGTGATTTCTAGTGCGTTTCAGTCTTACAACTCAATTTACACGTGGACTAACTCAAGAAAATATTTCTGTAAAGCCAATTGCTCTGGGCATTTTCATTTCTTTCACACTCTAATGTTTCGCGACACAATAAGCGTGACGATTCATCACTTTCACCGGAAACAAGCCAAAAGACTATCAGGGCTCGACAGTCCCCGCCCAGTGACCAAGGCGAAAGAAATTAACGCAACTCACCGCCAGTTCTGGCCAACTCCGCTGTTTTTTCCCCTCAAATCATGCCCTGCTGAGAGTGATGAGGGCCGGCAACAGGACGGAGGAGACGCCATGACGCCCCAGGGAGACGATTCGCCGCGCTCATTCCAGAGTACAAGGTGGGTTCGAAGAAATTCATCGTAAACTTAATTTGGCAAAACTGAGTTGAAAACACAGTCGATACAGAGTAAAAAATGTCGAACATCACTTTTTTAGATGCATTGGCTGCGAATGAAAAATATTGGAGCCAAAATACGAAAAAAATGGGGTAGTCCCGTAAGCTTCTGGAAATTTCAACTTGAAATTTAGAAGAGTTGATGTTGGTTGTGTTCACGTTTTTGGTTCAGGACAGATGCATGGAGTCGGTCAAGTTCGACCCTTCTCTGATTTCAGTGTTAGAGACGAAACAAATTCTAAAACTTTCAGTATAAATAATAACTTTCTCAGTGAGTGCACATCAATCGATTCATGTAAATCGACAAATGTGTGATGCATTTACTATACAACAGCACTCGTAATCGCTTTGTGAAGCTATAGAACAGCATTTTTTCTTTCTATCTTGAGCGTTTATGGCATTTTTTAAAATTTGTCAATGTGTGATACTTAAAATGAAAATGGTAATTGCTCAAACATAACGCGGAAAAGTTTAATTCACTACGGGTCTTGAGTAAACTCCTTCAATAACAGAAGTGTGTACAAATCACACTTCAGAAGTACAATATTTTGTGGGAACAGCAAAAAATCACATTTTTCTGAAGTCGAATGTGGAAAAGCAATTATGTTCGACGGGACCGTTGTGCTTAAACAAATTATGAATACTGATGCGCTAGCCTTATTTGAGTTCTTACGCATCAGAAAAAAGTGAACAGACTGGAAATTCGAACTTGATAAGAGTTCCGAAAATTTTTTTGCCTGTATTCGGCGTTTAAGTAGTTTAAAAACTTCTACCATGAGAAAATAACTTTGAATGCATCATAATAAACAGAAAGTTATCACAAAACGTATTTTTACCGCAGTCTTCGAGCTCGACCAGGTTTGTTCACTGTGAAAGTAATAAAACTCAATCTTAAAAGGGCTATCTATCCTGTGATCCATGTCAGAAACGACACCGTGATTAAGATTTTCTTCAGCGATGTGTGGTGAAAGGATCGCTGTATATCAGTCGACGAGGTTTTTTGTTCCGGCAGTTAACGAAGCTTTTTTTTCGTAAGTACAAACGCGGGCTTGGAAAGAAACAGACTTCTAACGTAATATTGATCCAAAGTTTGCTACAAAATTTGCTTCTGGAAGTCCCTATTAGAGCAACGTAACATCGTTAATCTCAGTAGTTAAATTCGAGTGAAAACTAGTAGGGATCAACGAAATGGTGGGTAAATTTTACTTGCTGAATCCAATAAAAACTAGTAATTCAAACAAATGGTGATTTGCAAAAAGTAGGGGCTAAAATACAAACGAAATATTTCTGCACTGCTGCTGAGAATTGCACAAATTGAAAATTTCACATAGTTATAAAAGAACTCAAAAGTTGCACAGCTAGTAATCGAAAACCAAGAATTAGTCATTATGAAAGGTATGTACATGTGAAATTTTTTTGTTTAATTGTGAAACATGTGAAACAGTTTAATTTTTTATCGTTTCAATTTTGCCAAAAGCCCCGACTTTTACTAAATTTCAAAAATGGAAACTTATTTAAACACATTTGTGAAGGCGTGAGAACACTGATTTTCATCCAACCATTATTATGCCTTATAAGAAAATCTTTTATGTGATGCTTTTCCCAATTGTCTTAGCGAGCGTAAAGAACTAATTCTCACAGGTGGTCGACGAAAAACTCTGTGTAAAAAACACAACCGGTGTAATATCCATCTTTTTAAGCACTCTTCAGAATCATGTAAACAGCTATGGTATCTAACTATCTAAATGTTCCTGACCATTGACCAAATTCTGTAACTTTGAACGGATTTGAACAGTAATGCTGTTCTCCCCTGAGATGCTAAATTCTGTTATGGAACCGCTTGGTGATCTGTTTCTGTTTTTCCTGTTATGGAACCGCTTCGGCCCGAGATCTGAAACCTAAGAGAAACAACACGAAAATTAAGGTGGGTTAAACTGACGTCTAATCGCTAAACTCCAATCAATTCCATTTCAATATTCAACATTAAAAAGAGCTAAGGATGAATAGGTACGTGCCTTCATTTAAACAATTAAAACTATTTATTAACCACAAGCGATACAGCATTAGATTTTATCTTACGTGTAGTACAATGGACACATTTGAGTATAGCTACTTGTGGACCCGAATAAGTTCAGCGATTTGTAAGGTATCCCATCATCAACGCTATTTTAAGGAGTACAGTTGTGTTTAACCTAATTTAATGTAGACCAACACATAAAAGAATTCAGTATGCGACCACTGGTGGGTCACCCGCTGTATGGAAATCCGCTCAGGGACACCAGTGACCAATGGAGCACAGAGACCGAGCACTCAACGTCATGAAGCAATGCCGGGACCGCGGAATGCTTTTGTTGCGTCACACCGTGAAGCTGGCGCCGCTGTGGCGGTGGTACGGGCACTGGTGGGCAGTAACTGTCGTGTGGCAGTTGCTGTTGAATGGCAGTTACTCTTGAGGGGCAGTTACTGTTGTGTGGCAGTTACTGTTGTGTGGCAGTTACTGTTGAGTGCCATTTACTGTTGTGTGGCAGTTACGGTTGAGTGGCAGTTACTGTTGTGTGAAATAAATCATGTGTGTAATCTTCAAAAGAGTTCGTCACATAAGAGGTAAATGCCAAAAGGAAATAGGAAATATAAAATATTTAACAGTTCTGACTTCTGAAGTGATTCATACGAAAAACGCATAACGAGGACGAAAAGAAAACACATGGCTGCACAAAATTCACGGTGAGAGAAAGATATCACAAATAAATTCTATGCTACTATATAGAATTTTTAGAAATGACAAAAACAGGGTAAAAGCGGGGATCGAACAATGAAACTTTATCTTTTGTTCGTATTGTTTTATTATTTATATTTTCCAGTTTTACGTTGAGCAAGGTTACGTATTCTTACGTGTATTAAGCAAAAAAATTTAAAGGCGTTTGAAAAAAAGAGCTCTTAGAAAAAACATTCGAAAAATTCTTAACTTAGCAACATTGATAATACTTATTTTAGCATTATCTTATTTATTACATCCGCTACACCAAAATTATCGAAGTTAAGGCTACTTATTACCTGCTCACCCTCAAGCCTTTAATCCCTTTGGGTACTGACGGCCACTCCAGTGCCAAGATGGTTAGTGTTTCCATTTTAGGGCATCTAACTTGATTTTAAAGTAATTTAACCAGTGAGGGAAGATTTTGAAGTAAATAACAAAATTAGGGAAATTACAAGCATTCACGATAGTTTTTAGACATTTCAGAAGTCTGCACGCGTAAATTACCATTTGTTACCTCTAAGCTCATGCTACAGGATCTGTGTAACATATTTGAGGAAATTTTTTCTGAACTTCGTTAATTTTCGATAAATTCGGGCAAAAACTAATAAATATATTTTGCGTGAATTCAAAAACTATATTAACGTCGAAAATTTCTGTCGCCAAGCATAAAGTTTTAAAAACTCAAAATCTTACTAAATTAAAATAATGCAGTAGGCACTTACTTGAGCTAAAAGCACCCACACTAGGACAATTTCACTGACAATTCAGGGTAGTGAGAAATTTTCTCCTGGATATTTTTCCTGAATTATGTGAATTGTCGTACCCAAAGGGTTAAACACTGTCGCTCCTGAGAGTCTATTGTGATGCTCCACCATAAAGCTCCACTTGCTGTTTTCTCCATACCGTGTACATTACGTGAGGCAAGAGGAAGATTAAACTGACTGAAAGATTGAACTGAAAGACTAAAGACCGGCGCCCTCAGCCGCGCTGAGAACGACCTAAAACTCACCACGCAAATTTATCTATGAAGGCTGTGTGAGCAGCATCCACGTCAGCCTCGCACACTCTCAGTGTGCGTATGAGAGTCCGTGTACGTGTATGGCTCACTTCAACAGCTGCCACATGTCGCTGTGTGAAATAACTTTAGTGCGAGCATTTGATATGGTATAGCTTTGCCCTATAAGTATCATTTAATTCTGGAACAAAATACTCTGTTTCGTTTTACACTTAGGAGTCACAGAACGACACATATTTTCATGTACGTGTGTTGCAGCGTTCGCGTGCGAGTAGTGTGCGTCATGTGCACTGGTCCAGAGTTTAGCTCATTGCCAGAAGTCGTTGTGTCGCCTAACTACGATGCGTTCCAAGATGTCGCTATGCAGTTTGGTCATGCACTTGCTGACAAAAAAGTGCTAGTCGTGATTTGGAAATGGCTATGCAGAGTACGAGCTTATATGTAATATGGAAGGAGTTCAATTACCGGATAGTTTTGAATTGTAATTGAATAAACTGATGTGAGCGCTTAAAATTGGTCACTACATTTTTTACGTAAGGTAATGGAATTAATTTGGTGTAAATATGCATAAAAGGCAATTTACAAAGCGCTCCAGCACTATATAAAATACTTGTATTAAATTGATATTATAAAGCACCTGGTAATTGCTCGAATTAAGGGGATCAACCTAGACCCCTGCCAGGCCCCTGTCGGTCCTATGAGCATTTGTTGTTGTTGTTGAAAAAGTCCCTTAGGTGGTGGACCATTCGGTCCTAATATTTTATGACGCTATGGACACTACACTTATTTTATGTAGATCCCTCCCCCCAGGGGGTGTAAGGGAACCAAAAATCCTGAATTTTTGACCCCTTATGAAAAGAAAACAAAACGGGAAATAGAAAATTTAAAACCGTAACTTTGTTTACAGTGCTTTAGGAATTCTAAAACTGTTTTTGGTTTTGTTCTAGCATAAAAACCTAATGAGTTATATTCGTTTGAAATATCAATAAAAATGAGCTAAAAAAAACAATATGTCCATTTTTTCAAAAAATGAAGGCCTGAATAGAAAAAATTAATAGTCAAATTTCATAAGAATCAGACTACATATATAAAAGTTCCTAATTTTTTTTAAAAAGAAATATTTTTTTTTTTTTTTGTAAATTACAATTTACAGTGTGAATATGAAGTAATGCAAGAAGATTATCAAAATAAAAATGAAAACAGCATTTAATAAAATACATTGTCCATTATTTTACAGTTCAGATAAAAATTTATTCATGCCTCATTATTAACAACCCTAATTTTCAACATTCAAAAAAATATTAGTCAGTGAATTTTCATGCTAGAACAAAACTAGAGACAGTTTTAGAATCCTTGAAACATTGCAAACAAAAGTACGGTAGCAAATTTTCCATTTGAAACTTTTTGAAATGCAAGATTTAGTTTAAAAAATTATATGTTATTAGTGATCAAAACTCGCATATAAAAAAATGTAAGTATCAAATGGAAAATTTGCTAACGCACTTTTGTTTGCAATGCTTCAAGGATTCTAAAACTGTCTTTGGTTTTGTTCTAGCATGAAAACTCAATGACTTCTATTCATTTGAAATATCCCTAAAATGTTCCATAAACGAAATGTTTCATATTTTTCAGAAAAATAAGGTCTAAATCGAAAAAGTTACATGAGTAAAATATTTTTTTTTCAACATTTACATATACTGGTCAAATTTTAAACGAATCGGAACAAAATTTAAAAATCGCTGGGGTGATCCCCTCAACTACCAATTTATAATAGAAACCAAATGAGATTTGCATTGTTAACAATACATTGTGACACACGGTACTATCGCAGTAACTGTGCTGGTATTTGGCCTAACTGATTATATAATATGTGTCGTTTAAGACGGCTGTGACTCTTAAGTGTAAAATGAAACATAGAGTATTTTATTCCAGAAATAAATGATACTTACATGGCAAAGCTATAACATATCAAATGCTCGCACTAAAGTTATATCACACAGCGACATGTGGCAGCTGTTGAAGGGAGCCATACACGTACGCGGACTCTCATACGCACACTGAGAATTTGCTAGGTTGACAGGGGTGCATCCGGGCTTGTGCCAGTGGAGCCTATCATCACCTTTGATGGGTTTTGATGTTTAAACACGGCAGATATTTTCATATTAGATTAAGCTAAGTCAGGGTAAGTTTGGTAAGGCGAGGTCAGGTTAAGTTTGATTAGGTAAGGTCAGATTAAGTCAGGTTAATTAGTGTCGCGTCGAAATCTACGCGAGGAATTTCAGTTTCACGTTCCGGCAACATTTCCGGATGTGACCGCTTCCGTTGTAAACGAAAAGCCCAGAAGAATAAAGTGCTCTCTCATTGTGGTCGAATTCCACGCTCAGCTTTAGATTTTGTTAATTATTAGCCGTTGTTATTAAATGTGTGATTCTAGAGACGTATAATATCATTGCAGTTACTAATACATAAGTTAGGGTCTGCCATTCATATCAGTCAGTGACTCAGATACCTCGTGTTTGAGTGAATTCATCAATTTTCCTAATTGTTTAAATAGATCTCAATGCACTTCCAAGTTGACGGTTTGTTAATTTAGATGGTGGAAATCTTCAGTATCAATGGCCTTCTATTAGTCTTTGTCATTGCTCAACCCAATGGGTCTATTTCCATTAGTGTATTTTAAGTTCGAGCGTCACAGTCAGAGATGGCTAAACCTGAGCTTCCTCGTAACACGATTTGGAATGTCCATCATACTCTGTAGTTCAGATCAACCTTTCTCTTGCTTCACGTAATGTAGACGGTAAGGAGAATATAGCTAGTGGAGCTATTTATTCAGGTAGTAGAAGCTCAATAGACGCGACAGTATTTAATTTATCTGATCCATTGCTTAGCAGAAGCCAATCACCTGGTAGCTGATCTTTAGCATCTGCGACCTAAACTGCATGCGTAAAATACTTTAACTTTCAGTGTAGTTTGTAGAGCGATGCTTTTGGGAGTTGTTCATTTAACCCACTTAACCACAGTTCCATAATTCTCTTCCACAGGTAGAAATGAAATGAGTAGCACCTCAGTTTCAGATTGACGTCAGTTGACCAGGATCATACTGGGTGAAGCAAATCAAATGCCCGAGTTTCGAACGGCGCACGCAACGGCTGTAGTGTGTGGTCACCACCATCTTCCTGATGCCCTCTTCAAAAAATGACCACCCAAACGGCATTGTATACTGATTCGAATAAAACAACAAATAATTCTGTAAGTATTGTTTTAGTTTTCCTAATAGCTTTTCAAAATGCATGTATTTGATTTGCTCCACCTTGTCACTATCTAGAGGTTGATCATGCTAAGTGCCGCGCTACACACCTTGTGAGTGTTTTGCTGTCAAATGTAACTCTGCAGGCTTCAATATTAGGGCATCCTTCAGAAGTGTTCAGCGTGTCATGATGAAGAATGCGCTGCAAAGCTGCGTGTGTTTGTCACCGAGTGTGCTTTCAGTTTCAGAGCATTTATTTATTCTGAATATGAGCCTTACTGTTCGAGGCTCTCATGTCAACCTCATAGCAACTGGGCATTGTGGTAGCCCATCTAACGTTAAAATTAGTTCACATAAACAATTCAATGACTAAGCCTCTAAGTGTTAATGAGAATCGCATTTTAGATTTGCCTTTGTGGTCGCATATATCTTTTCCAGGTCTGAACGTTTTATTTAGAGATGTCTCACCCGCGTACACGTCAGACTGAAATGAGTGCACGCCGAGCCCTGCGATCATCCCTGTCCTTCAGTGGGCATAATTTACCTTCCATGTTGCCACGTATAATCGCTACAATTAATTGGCCCGTTCATCCAGGCGCGTGTCTCGCATGTGAGACTTAACCGAGTTCTGTGATAGATCTGATTAGGAAACTGAACAATATCATGCTTTCAGTGACCGTCTCTCCATATTTTCTACTCCACATTTAGTCTAGGTTGATTTACAGATAGCTTCTGTTGTTGTGCAGTTTTACAGATCTTCGAAAAGAATTAAACTGTGAGAGAACCCGCTCTCCTTTGAATCCCTCCCCAAGGAGACCGTTTCACTATCTGATAATTTGAAGACCTAGCTTTTGCAACCCATACGTCAGCAGTGATATAAAGTTAGATTAGATTAGAGTAGCATGGGTTTCATTATATTATTCTCATCATTAATAATGAGCAATAAGGCCCAAAGCGGCGACCATTTAGTTAGATAATCTAATTGAAATACAAACTAGCCAACGTTCGAAGAAAACTTTGGAAGGCATAAGTTACTGAAAAGCAATGGTATGTAATGCAGCGTGATAAATTGTGACAAAAGTCAACGAAGATTAATAATGAGAATGATTGGTGGTCATATAAAGGGATAGAAAGTGATAGAGATTGATTTTCAATATGGCTGTTTGGTAGATAATTTGAAGTGAAAATAAATGCTTTTGAGATGCTGGAGATGATGCACAGTAATGGAGGATGAAAGTAGGCTGCAGAGGAAAATAAGGTGTAATTGATGATGTTAAAACAAATTATAAAAAATGATGAGAGAGTTCAAAGAACACAAATACCGCTGAATATCGTAGTATGGAGTATCTGATTCCGTTTATGATGCGGAATTTTTTGTAAGTATTAGAGAGACGAAAAACAATGAAAATATGAGAACCAATCAATTGAGCATCATTCTAGAGTTGAAATAGAACTAATTGATCGACTTTTTTATTGACAAAATGTTTCTTTCTTAAAAGGGCACTTAGAAAATGAGATGTTTTGAGGGTTGTGGAAAGTAAACACTGGTGATATTTTCTCCTGAACACTTATTCTTAATATCACATCCTTCTCTGGAAGAAGATTGGGCTAAAGTTGGCAATGAGCTGTCTTATGCGAAATACTGGCTAATGTTGTTAGTTTGGAAAGTTCCACAACTTGTGACATCAATTTTACGAAAGTCTTCTCGATATTCGACGCCAAAATATACCAAATTTCCTATTGATATTGAAACTGCGCTGCGAAGCACGACGACATAACTACGAGGGTCTCTCGTTTGTTTGAGTCATTCCAGGGCCCCGTGTTTATTGAGCTCGACGGGTTCGTAATTCAATTTCAATTAAGTGTTAAGGGAACTTTTTTCAAGTGTTTAATATTGAAATGAACACACCGTGCATTCAGACGCCTTATTCTGAAATTAAATTCGTCATTGATCGTTTATAATTTGAATTAGTCGAACGTCTTGCTACTCGCACACGCCAGATGGCTTCAAGGGAATGACTGGAGCGAATATTGCTGTACAATATTGGGAACAGGGTTAAAAATTGGCCTCCAAGTTCAAATAATGAAAATGCCTTGCTGAAATTTTTTTTAAGGCCTTCTAAAAATTATAAAAACGCCTTGATTGTTTCAAAAACACCTTTGTGAAACTTTGGAAGCAATTGCGGTGTGGTTTAATAACAAGCCCTCGCCCAATTTTATTTTCATATGCCATTATTTTTCTGTCTATATTTATTAAAAAAATTTTAAGAGCAACGTATTATGATCAACTTTTGAGGAGTCAAATTTGATTACTAGCTCCTCCGAAACTCTATTTTGATAAGTAGTCATCCAGAGCTGTTCGACAGTTTGGTTGCGCAGATTAGAAAACATGTACTGAACCTCAATGAGATTTACGTTGAAAACGAATAAATTTTATTATCTTATTCGAGTTTCATACTCAGAAATTGTGACGTTAAACTAATCTCACAAATGACAATTTTTTGCATATTTTTTACATTTTACCATGTATGATAAAAACGCAGGAGGTTCGTGTCAGCGCCAAACATTCGTGTAACCACAAAACTTGCTCCCAAGAACGCCTCAGAGTCCTCAAGCTTCATTTTAAGCCCAAGAAAATCATGTCTGGGGTGAGAATGACAATTTAGACTCTTGAAATTATATGAATTTTTCTTTAATTTTCCCATAGAAATTATGATCCTCCATGCATAAAACTCATTTTCGTCTACGTTTCTCTGAAAAATAAAATTTTCTTATAGACTCGCAAGATAAATTCCTCTTCGAGCTCGAGGCTCTTATTCGAACGAATTCAACTCGAGAGGATTCGTAAGCCACTCTGTGTCCATTATGCATCCCCCAGTACTTCGGGATTCCAAGAACCACTTAGCGAACAATGGGTGCTCCTCGCCAACATTTCCTGGACATGTGCCGCGCAAATTTGCTAGCGTGTTTCCAATAATTCGCTCTGTGGCGCGAGCCAGAAACTCAGCCTCGCATGTTTTCTCGTCTTAAATAAGTGAGTGGTCATTCACTTAACATTTCAGGATCACAATGACGATGAGGGAGGCAGGCAGGTCAGAGGGCAGCAAAAGTGCTCTTCCTGCTGCCTGGAATGCTGTAAGGAGGACAGCGCGACTGATACGAGTTTCAATGACGTTGTGCTTTTGTCACTCAAGAGGTCGGGAATTCTTTGTTTAGGAAAGAAATTTGTCTCTGCTTTTAGCGAATCAGTTCACAAGATGGAAAATTCCTTGCAACTTTGTTTCAAGGCTACAATAAATTTGTTTGAAGATATTTGAATCAGGGAACATGTTGACTTCAATATCACCGTTATCATTTTCTTGTACATCATCGAATGTTATCATATGCCGAGATTGTGAAAAAGAATACTGTAAGTTTTGTAAAAAATTGTTATGAAAAATACAATCAATTTGATTAGAAACTTAGCGCAATTTATAAAAACATCAGAGAATACGACCCGTCAAAAATGGTGGGATTCGACATTTTCCTTAAATAAATCTTCCATGTGTAGATGACAAACAAATATAACTATCCTAATATAGTACCCCGACTAAAATATTCTTGTACTAGTGCACAGGTAAAACTCGTTTTACTGATACGGTCATTAAGCATCCTTAAGAGCTTGACAGACATATGGACCAACCAAGCAAGCAACAACTGTGTATCATTGTTTTAATTACTAGTACACATGACCTGTCAAAAATTTCGGGATTCGGTACGTTCATTAAGCATTCTAAGGCCGCCGTCAGCTTTCAGCCTTAGTTTGGGACCAGTTTGGTCAAACTAAGGCTGAAATCTGATTGTTTCGTGCCTCTGGACAGACCGAGTAGTTCCGCTGACTGTAGATGATTATGACGAAATGTTACCATTTGGTCTCCGTGTGATGGCAGCCTTAAGAACGTCACAGACACACGCATCAACCAACCAAGCAACAACTGTATATTGTAATTTAATTATTATTAGCCAAGAAATTTTTGAGAAGAATTGCTGTATCTTTTTTCTCCTGATAAGCTGTATGTTTCTTAACGATAGATTCTATTTTCACGTGATGTTTTTTGACTCATAAACAAATGTGAGCGGATGCCAGGTTTTCTTATCATTTGAATGGTATCTATGATACATTCAAATGAATATTTATTTGAATACAAGGGGAAACATATATATGTATATATATTATGCAAACTATTGTAGTGGGCATTGTCAACATTAGGATTTCAGCTGAAGCTTCGCAATTAGTTCTAAGAAAAATTTCAAGTCATAGTGCTGCAAAAAAATAGTACACTTTTTTAAATATTTGTTCATTTTTTAATTTGTAACGTGAACAAAGAAGGCTACACATATCAACTAGATCGTAGAATGGTCAATCCGTTTAAGTTTCCTTCAAGCAAGCTCTACACCAGATGGAATCTACCATAGAATGAGTCCCTGCAACAGCACAACAAAACGATCGACCGCACACAAGCTCGTATTGATGAGAGGCAGAAAATCGTCCACTTTAGGAGGCTTGCTGGAACTTATTGTGACAAATTTGCGATACGTGGTAAATAAAAATACAGCGGTTAGTGGGGCAATTTGATGTTAAAACAATTATAAACGAACTACTCAGCTGAAGCTTGCTCGATGAGGTGGTAAAATCCAAATTAATTTGTAAATTTGAGCTGTGCACACAGTGGTAGAGATGGATAATATTGGTGACGCTTCCTTGCTTGTAAAGACTTTACGACGAGCATAATTATGAGCGCTGTAATGTTCCCGGAAATTTCTGTCTTTTGATGTGGCGAAGCGAATGCATTTGTTGTTTCCAGGTTCGAACAAGAGAATCAATAATTATTCAAAACTGAATTAGAATATAGATCATCTTCTTCTCGTTGGGCACTGCAGATATCTATAAGAAACAAAATTTTTTAATCCAAACACTGGCACGCAATGAAAACAAAAATTTTGTATGTTCATAAAATAGCTCCGCATTTGAGTTGATACAACAGTCTTAATTTCCCGACGACGAGGATAGAAACCGATCATAGTATTTCGTGAAATCTAAAACATACAGAATTTTTGCTCAAGTTTTCATTTACTTCATAAGAAGCTGGAGAATTTCGGCTAGTGAATTTATTCCTGGGAGACCTAGGCTAGGCAATAGAAATGATTCGTCAAGTTATTAACAGGATCTTTAACGCTTACTACATACACTCCTGATCAAAAGTTTAAGAGCACTTGAAAATTTAGAAAAATGCCAACTTTTCAGTGATCTTTTTAGTATCATCCTTTTACTATTATACTTTTAAAATTATGAATAATCTTGAAACAATTTCCAAATCGGAAGGCCATCGAATGCTTGATTTACTGAAAAAGTTTTTAGATATTGGCTGGGATTCGTATGAGGAAGCCCTTAACTGTTCGGTGTGCAAAGTCCTGCCCAATGCTCATTTTTTATGGTTGGAATGGTGCTAAAAATGTATCAAAGAGTAGCAGATATCGAACTTCCATAACAGGTCTTGGAACAAACGCTATCGGAAAAAGTGTAGTTGTTTGCTTAGCATTCACTACTTGAAGTTTATCTGTATCTCGTAAAGCAATGAAATAATTTAGCAGAAAATAGTCAATTAGCTGTAAACAATGATAAATATTTTCTTGGTTTTTGAATGTTTGACTAATATTTCGAGAATGCTGCTTCCGATATTAAAGAGGTAAAACATGCCACGACATGATGCATGTAGGTTTGTAAAGCAACTCTGCTAATTAGGGCTTTCACTCAATATTTTCTCCAGCATATTATGGAGAAACCAAAAGCAAATTAAAAATTATCATTCAATTGCTATGAGAACTAATTTGGTTGGCTACACGACACACACGCAACTTTGTATTCAATTTTTAGTGATTCATTTATAAGTTTTACCCGCATATAAATTGAAAAATTCTTCATTAAACAGTGGTGAGTAGCTGCTACTATGAGCATAAGGTACAGACCCTGAAGCTGGGAAAATTATCAAAACGTCAGATCTCTCACAAAAACTCAACTACCTCTATAAACTTGAACGATTTTGCGCATTATTGTCAGTGTCACCAATTCGTCCAGTGGGAATATGTCAGAAGAAGATTTACTTCCCACTGACCAAAGTAGCAGTAAAGAAGCACAAGCGAAGAAGAAGCAGAATGAGTGAGCATTTTACTTCTGTTCCTGTTACGCTACGGACAGAACTGAATTAGAGATGCAATGAAACGGTCCGTGTCTTCAAGGAGTGTCAATTATTGCTCAATATTTACCATGGTTCATTTCCCTTTAGTGGGATTTTACTCATTTCAGTCCCTTCATTTCATTCATAGAGGTGTCAGCAAGCTGTTGGGCGGAAGTAGAGATAACAGAGTAATTCTATTGTGTGCTGAAGGCCATGTTCTCACTGTTGAGTCATAAATTCTCAAATAAATCATCTAAAAAAGTGGTCAGGTCACTCTCATCCTTATTTTTGTACCCTAAACATCGGGCCAGAGTGGGCTACGCTTGTCTCTGTGAATTATTTGTTCGAATACTAAAGAACTCTGTTAAAGAAAATATCTTGTAGAGAAAGATGGTACCAATGAAAACCTCAGTCTGATTTTGATGCGATGATCGTACAATCTTCGTTTTAATACTGTGCAATTTTTTTAGAAACAATGCAATTAAGTCTGCAGTTCTTTTGTCTCTAAGCAAATGAATCTGACCATGCATTGATGACCAGTCAGGGAAAGTAAAACATGATCCAAATTAGTCTATCCTCACGTGACAAAATCCAAATTCTGAAGGGGAAATTTTTGGGAACTTTTGCAGTACCAGTCATAAAGCTGCTTTTTCACTGTTCTGGTCTGTAGGCCTAATTGCTTTAGTGTAGGGCATGCGTACAAGTTGGGCTATAATCGTTGAAGGAGAATTGTTCTTATCATAATAATTTCTCAGGTTCGAGTCTGATAAAAAATGTTTTTGTGTCAGAATATCTTCAAACACAACAAAAAGTTAGCTCGCAGAACTTTCTTAGAAAGGAGTTAGAAATCATATTAACTTTACAGCAGTTTTTTGTCGTTTAAAGGGAAAGTGCGAGCCTTTTCGTATTGAAATTTTGAGAAATAGTTTTCCGTAGTGAGTCAAAAGTTGTCTTAGATTTTAGGAATATTTCGTCTTCTCCACGGAGAATGCAACTCGCCCTAAAATAAGGCTGCAGGTGCCGACTCTGTAATCCCGTAATTGGAGTCTCGTCATCCGCTCTAGCGCCACAAAAGTCTCACTTCTGACATCCGTGGAAGTTTGAGCCGATATTGTTCTTCTGCTGGAGTTCTAGATATGTGCTGGAGCAGACCAGGCAGAACATCCAGTTAATCCCACAAAAATACTTCCTAACGAGACAGGTCCCAGTCACGCGGCTCATGTGGGGCCGCTGTGTCTGTTTTAGAAATGTTTGTACTTTGAACTTTGATGAATATACGTACGTATATTCACGCATTAATGGATGGGTATATGAACATTCATTCCTCTGTGATTCATCAGGATTTGGTCTCGATCGTGATACTGAAAGTTGTGTTAGGTACTTAAAATCCGTTGATGTCTCATTCGAATTACGAACCCGGCTGCTGACGCGTAAATTAAAACTGGCGTCACTCAGGGCATCGGAACGAAATTGTATTGTTCCTTGGTTCTCATTGAAAATTATCCCCATTAGTAAATAATTCATAAGTTCTTATTCTTTGTAAAAATTTGTAGCTTGTTGTTTTAGTATTTATAGTAGTTCATCTTCCCTTGAACATAACAAACCATTGAAAGTATTGTTCTTTAGACTGCCCAACAGAATGAAATCAAAATGAATACCGTAAGACAACATTTAAAGCAGCGTTCAAGACAAAATGGAAACGATCGAACAGTCATTACTGAGCTAGTGCACTAATCAGTCTTAAATACGTGAAATTTTTAACTTAAGATCACAGCTATGTAAGTGCAGGAGGCTCCAAGTTTTGTCTACACCACGACAAGCCAGTGTTCAGATTCCAGAATCAGTGAGAAGGAGACTGACGAAAAGTGCACTGCCTGCACGTAGCGCAATTCCTGAAGTGAATGAGAAAATATTGCACTGAATTTGTATCGCGAGTATCGATCCACCGCGAGCGCTATAGCGAGTTAATGAAACAAATAGTACAAAAAATTTACCTGCCATGACTGCACAATTCAACGAAGTGTCAAAATTCAGAACTCTGATGCGAAATTTCTTCATTTATAATAGTAATCAGCTACATTCATTAATTTCGATTCAATACAAGAGAGCGAGTTTGGCTGTATCTACCTATACTATCGTAAATGTAGAAATTTATTACCAGGGTATAGAATGGAAATTAGATTCGAGGATCTTCATAAGGTTCTTCTCAAATTTATTTTGCATCGTGGTAAAATTTGAACCCAAACATGAGTTACAGGTACCACCAGTACCTACCTTCGTACGAGTATATATATATGAGTTACAAGTGCAACCTGTAGTGACCTTATCGCGCGATAGCGAAGCAACCATGCAGTTCCAAAACTGACCAAATAATTCAAAATAACATTATATCGATACGACAGTCGCTTCTAGAATGATTCAAACGATCGTAAATTTTCGAGCAGATTATTCCCCAAATTTCTGAAAACAATTGGAGGCTAAAGTGACGCTTTTCCATATATTTTCAGTTTTTTCAGCATTTTTGAAAACCACAAATGTTAAATTCTGTAAAAATTACAAAGTTGTTCGTTGATGGGAGTATTTTTCTCACCTAACACTTCTCAAAAATGAATGCATTTAATTGGTTATCAATACTATCAATACAAAATGTTATAGGAATAAAATTTCAATCAAATAAAATCTTTCGCTCTCGACGTAGGCTCCTAGATTGAATTACTGCTTCCAAGAGAAAATAAATCTCCCAAATTGTACCTCCTCTCTAACTGGACTCGCTGATTAACCAAAATTTCTTTGCGGAGCAAGATTTCAAACGGAACGAAAGCTCAAGATATAAAAAACACTCATTTTGTATTAAGGATACATTAGATTTTTACACAAGAGACCAATGAAATATTGTATCAAGCTTTTTCTCACATGCTACACAGAATACAAGTCTAAATATCTGCTTTCAGATCAATCAATGGGACCGAGTATAAATTAATTACTTGAGTAAATACGTAAAGAGACACACGTCGAAAAGCACGTAGGCGACCTATATTGTAAAGCATGCATTTTTAATACTGTGTGCACACACAAGTACGCTTGTAAAAAAACATGACAAAATTCTGGACGCAAATAGCGCAAACTGAGAATGAAATTCGCTCCGTAAGAACATTTGCATGCAAGGGACACTCGAGCGCTAAAAGAGCTAACGCAGTTTGACGAACGCCAATTCACTGGAATTGTAAGGCTGATGGCATTGGTAACATAGTAGCCTGTCTTCGCGAGTTAAATGATTCGAACAGGGAGTGAGGTAACTCTAACTGGGAGTAACGCGATTCGTACACGGAGTCAAGTGATTTGTGCAGGGTGTGTGGTGGTGACTCGTATGGGGAGTAAGGCAACAGATACAGAAATTCAGGTGACCAACAAAGAATTAGGGGACTCCCACAGAGAGTCAGGTGACCAACAAGGAATCAGGCAACTCCCACAGAGAGTCATGTGTCGGGTGACTTACAAGAAATCTGGTGGCTCGGACGTGTAGTCAGTGGACTCGTGTAGATAACTAAATGTCCCGTCCAAAGGTCAAATAAAATTATTCATTCAGGCTACAACACGCAACGCTATGGAGCGGTACACCAGTCACAACAGAGGATTACTACAGATAGAGAAGCTCAAATTCAAAACGAACATCTAAAAATTAATGTCAAGCTAATGTTGCCTGTACGCAAGCCAGTTTCAACTTTTCGACACGCAGGGCTCAAAGTCGATCATTTACCCATTTCAATCAGTGATCGAGAACTCCAAACGAGTCTCTCGTTCAGGAACATCGAAAGCGTTCGCCCTTTATTGAGGAAACATGCGCACACGCCTTTAGGCTTGCGTCAGCTCTCAAGTGCAGCGTCATGCGTACTAGCAGCGTGGTGCCTGTAATGACTGTCAAGGTGCGGAACTGCTTCAGTTCAATGGCCATTACTTACCATGGGAACTGCATGTAAAACAGTGAAAGCTCCAGTCCCCTTTGTATGAAGACACCGCGTTCAGTTTGTTGCCTGTTGCTGGGCAATTCCTGCACACGCACACACGCAATCTTCATGAACGAACTCGAGAGTTCCTAGGTTCAAGTCTTAAATTATTCCTTTACAGACCAAAGGGTACCTCGCGCTCTGCCGACCTAATGGTCGCGCTGTCACTGCACCAGGTCAACTCTCTCCAGATCAAAGCAATGTGAACTCTACGCTAAATTGTAATGAACTTAAGCTTCATTTAACAATGCAGAGTAAATGTTTTTTGATCAGACACTGTTACCGAATGACAATATCAATGATTCATTTGTTTCACATTAGTTTTTGAAGATTTATACGAAAGTTGAGCGCTTAAAATAACACAGCCACTGGCTATACTTTTCTACCCCTATTGACGAAGATTTTATTGTCGCGACGTGCAGTGAGGTTGTTCACAAAATTCACGATTTAATCATTACTGCAAATACCCGTAGTAAATTTCAACAAGGCTCTGTAATTAAAAGTCCCACAAATAAATTATATATTTTGAAAGAGCTTTTCTAAGGTAAAAATAAATGCAAGCTCCCTTGCCATCTGTCCTTGCATGTAGCAAGTAAAGAATGTTCAGTTTGTTTTTTATTGATGCTTCCAGATGTCCTGACTAAACGGCTAGCATCTATACTCAAACTTTATTGTTTGTAAATGTCTCTCTGTTTCTGCGATGAAAATATATTTTACTCAGTGTTGTCTGGTGCTGTGATATATGTTGAAAAGGTATACAAAATTTTCCAATAGAGGCTCTGTGAGCGTTAAGTTAAATAGTTTCCAGCATAGCTTACGGAAATCGTGTTGGAGCGAAAGGAAAATTAGTAAAGATAAGGTTTACATTTAATACGAAAAGGTTACAAAAACGAACTCGCTTTCTGCCTCCTACTTCACAAAATATCCTCTTGGAAGATAACAAATAGTAAAGAAAACACATTATACATTCAAGGCACTATGACAAATCTATTAAAAAGTGGAAATAAGCATATATGAGGCTTATCAGCCACATTACTCCTAGGAGTGATTTGTTAAGTGGAATGGACAACAGTCCTATGATCCCGTGAAGTACATATAAGTTAAGGAATCTTTTCCCTCCGGATAAGGAACACGGCGAAAACGCGTCCTGAGGACCAACTTCGAATAATGGCACGGAGCCATAGACATACCAAGGAGATTAAGGCCGTTGGCGTGGTATCCTTCTTCTGCCCAAGTCACTCCCGCGTTGAAACTCAATGCTGGCCCATGCTGACCAAAGCTTTAGCAGCAACTCATGATGATGATGAAGGTGGCTTGTAACAAATATTGAGAATTCGGCTGATACGTCATGCCGATAAGATAATTAGATGATGCTGACGGTAAAAAAAAGGTCCGCGATTGCGTGCGTACCGAGGCACTGCAGTGACGGCAGGATGAGACCGAGAAAACACCCAAGCTTAGGTGCGTTGCGACACGACAGGTGTACGAAGAGTAAGAGCTGCCGATTGCTGAGATTTTTCTCTTAGGTCGACCTTGAAGGCGGACTTTCCCAAATATTAAAAGGCGAACTATTAAGGTAGGCACACGATTTTATGAGAGGAAAAATTTTACAAGTGTAATTTGTAAGAAAATTGTACAAAAGGTTCACTTGATAAGCAATATCTTTTTCTAAAAGAAAAAGTATGAAACCCGGACGGGAAACAGTGCCAGAAAAATTCGCTTGCTTACGCTGGAAGCTCATCTGTCCCGGGTGCATTTACGAACAGAAACAGTTGAACTGCCTACAGAAGCCGTTTCCCCACCAAGAGAAGCATTTTGCCCGCCTGAACATCTGAAAGTCATCTGCTCACAACTGACGTGCTAACAGGAGTTAAAAGCATTCAATAACCCTCTTCATTTCAACATCGTGAACGATATTCTTGGTACTGAACTGTAGCCAGTTTTCTATTACCAAGTACGAATTAACTTTCGCAAAAAACAGGCGCACTATGTTAAAGAACTAAACGTAATCAGAAACATCTCAGTGATGAATCCAGGCACTGTTTGGTCACATAGACAAGTCAAAGTTTAAGTTCAAGAATATTTTGATCTTCATGCGCGCATGAGTTGAGCTTCAGATTAAATTTACAAAAAAGTTTTTACGCAACATAATAATTTGTGATAAAGTGGTTCTACTTCGGTAGAGTCATTCAGAATTTTTTTTTAAATAATTAATTCTATTTCAGAATTCAGTTCTCACCCTCACATTACAAATTGTGAACAAATACAAGGCTGCTGTCATTCTAGTCATTTTCCTCACCCTCTGTAAAGCATTCACTCCAATTACGTCGATTTTTCCCTTCAACGATACGTAAAACA
This sequence comes from Platorchestia sp. MABIK, assembly GCA_014220935.1. Lineage (NCBI taxonomy): Eukaryota > Metazoa > Arthropoda > Malacostraca > Amphipoda > Talitridae > Platorchestia > Platorchestia sp. MABIK. The sequence goes on along the minus strand of JACJUY010000594.1, from coordinate 218,564 downwards.
CTTTGCTGCCTGTGATTATGATCTAAATCAGCCAACCTCACAGTAAAAAATCCTACCGGTGCAATCAAAATTAAAGCAGCTTTCACTTTCTCTACAGTTTCTTGAGCGCTCCCTAGATGCAAAGAAAATGTGCAATGAGTTACTGCCAATTTTCAGATTATTTTACACAGCGATTTTCTCGAAAAGTGTGAACTTGTAACCCCTGCAGTTAACCAAATTGTTCTGTCTCCTAATTGTTGCGTGAATCGTCTCCAGAGGCAAGCCGACAATCAAGGACGAGAAAGAGCTACCAAAACACTGAAAATAAGGACATCTGCGACACAGGGAACAGTATTTTTCTTCGGATTACATTTTCCGTCCATCAGACGAAGATGTAGTAGGTTTTCCCCCTAGGCAAGATTTTGGTGCTCAATAAAGGCGCTGAACCACGAACTTAACTTTTCAGCAGAAGAGCTTTACTGCTGCTCGTAAATAAATAACACGATTGCTTCCATGCAGTAGACATTAGCGAGTGCACAGACGCGGGCTCCGATCGAGCAGGGGTGAGCCTTATGGGCCACCCTAATGGACGGAACGGAACGGTTAAGACTCAGGAAAGTTTTTTGTCCTTTTTCGTAGCACAGACAAAATGACCTAAAATTGTGTATTATGAATTATTTACTGAAGAAAGTGTAACGCGGGACTTGCGAAGCAAAATTTTCCAATTCAGTGATATTTATTATTTGTGTTTCAAAGGAGAGAAGTACTCAAAATTTGTTACTGGTACATTAAATGAGTTCATCATAGGTTACTACATTAACACTTATATTTAAACACGTTCAAAATACACGATGGAAAGAAATATATTACACTCCCGTAAATGGGAGCAAAACGTTTACGCAAAATTCATGCTTCCCAATGTGCACAATGTGTACGCCTTACATTCAAATTGTGGAAAGCTTTACATACAAAATACGCTACAATGAAAAACGAATGTATACATAAATTTCTTGCTTAACACAGAATGGAATTAAAAGTAAGAGTGCAAAGAAACACATATTTAGAGAAATCATTATCTTCTTCAAGAAAGTCAATGAGTAAAAATAATTTTTTTTAATGTTTTGACCTCCTGGGTCATTATCAACTCTGAAACAAGGAAAGAAAACTAGTCAGATTTCAGATGTGAATTAAAATAAATCAATCATGCGAAGAGATAAGCACAAAAACAGAAAAAATATACAAACCAAAAGAGAAGGAAAGTTCAGTATTAATATTACACAAGTTGCACAGGGAATGATGATTGCATGTCGTTTAAAACAGGTTTATCGTTTGCGATGTACTACGATTCTAAAATGTGGAGGTTTATTTGACAAGATGCAAAGGATATTAATTTAAAATCATCTAACAAGAAAAAAATACTCTGGATGTGCTCCTCCTTAGAATTTGACAACCAATTTTAGACTGTACGAACAGCCTTTCGTGTATTGAAATAACATGGACGTACAATCAAAATTGATTTGATGAAAGTTGTTGTATTTCCAATTGGTCGATCACTGGGAAATCTCCTGGGAAGAAGAAACGGAATAGAAATCGGTGTTATTTACTGCAAACGTGTCAGAATAATGAATTTCATTTCCATTGCCAGAACTTTAAACATGAAGAAACTAAAAATCAATTAAAACTACGTGTCTCCAAATGCCTAAAAAATTAATGTCATTTCATTCACGAGCAAATTAGATGTTGAACACGATTACACACACACAGACGCACGATTATCCAGATACACAAGCAGAAACTCACAATTTCAAGCATACGGGACGAACACAAATATAGAGGCAGAAGGAGGGAGATAAAAATACTTCATTTGGCTGAAGCTATAAATTAACAGCACTAATGTCTTTAAGTTAGGGCTGCACTCATTGCTTTGTTTATCACGTGGTCAAATCAGAATCATCGACCCCGAGATAACTCCAAACGACACACCATGTTACAAGCAAACTAATTCAATGAGTTTAGTTTACATATTCAAAGGAACAAAATATAATACCGTTCCCGTCACAAAAAGAAATGAGGTTAGCATCGAATATACGCCATATCTTCCGATAAAAACGAGTAATGTCACATTCACGTAGAAATAAATTTAGAGCCCGTCCCCAGAACACGTTGGCAGAGAATTGAAACAATTCTACTGTGCCTTGTTTAGTTCCACCCAAGCCCGAAGTAGGAGCAAGTCGGACTAAGCAGCGACCAGGCATCATCAGCAAAACAGACTCCTTCAGATGTCGACCCCCAGAGCCGCCTACGAAGAAGAGACAAATAAATTACAGAGAACAACCAAACAGTAGCAATAAATATGATGGTACAGTATTTACAAAAAAAAACAGAGAACAAGCCACTTCTAGTTAAATTCCAGAACACCAAAGTTCTCTGAGAAAGGTGAGGACAAAGCCATACACCAGGAAATTACATGGCGAGGCTACCTAGTATTAGAATTATGGTTGCAGTAATACAGACCGATGTTTAGCTCTCATGAAAATCCCTCACAATGGGTGAGGCTGTCGTCACAAGAGAGCCAAATGCTAACGTTACATCTTAATCGTCTGTGTACCCGTATCATTCTATCTATCGTGTGCTGCGAAATTCAGATTTCGACCAAAAGCATCGTGGCAGTTTTTGCGGTGGTTTCGCCATTATTTGATACCAAAAAATGCCGAGGGATTGGGTTAGTCAATCATATTTAGGAAGATTTTTTCTCATCCGGTTTATAATGAAATTTCAGAAGTCACTGAATTTGGATTTTTTATCTAGCATCAACCTGTGAATGTTTTTTTAATTGGTTCTTGTTTCGTGTTGTTGGAAATTAGTTCAGACAGTTATGTAGTAGGCATAATCTCTGGATACGGCATTTTCTAAGTGTGATACACTATGATACTTCCCAAGTATTCACTGTGCGTTACTATTAATAGTCAGTGGCAGCACGATAACGAAAAAACGCTTTCGCGATAACCGATAAATCGGTAACGGAAACCTTATCGGCGATAACCGATAATCGATAATTGGCAAAAAATTTATCGCCAATAATCGATGACCGATAAATCGATAAATCCGAAATTCCAATACTAGCGATAACGATATTGGTATTTCAAATAGAAAAACAAATCGAAGTGTTTTTTTTTAATCATAATCTTAGAAAACAGAAAAATCTTAGAAAAAATAGAAGTCTTTGAAAACTTTTAGAAAAAATGATAAATGTTATCCTGTCTACTAATAAAAACTGCGGTTTATAGTAAAATAACTAAATTTAGACGAGGTTCTGCAGCATGTTCCTCTTCATAAACATAAGAATGTTGAAGTTTTCATCAGAGAGGCAGCTCCTCTTGGCCCTGATGATGTCCTTTCCAAGGGAGAACAAACGTTCCAACGCGGCGCTGCTCAGCATCGCCGTGTTGTACCTCAAAAAGAGGTCGATGAGGACCTTCTCGCTGTTGAATGCAGGGTCTGCCAGACTGTCAGTCCCTCTGGCCTGCAGCCACACATGCACAATATGATCGGCCTTGGACTTAGTAGACCTGTGATGACCCCCAGTGTCATCCTCCTCATCACAAATGCTGGCGTAGTAGTCTTCCGTCTCCATGTCATCGCTGCTGCTGCTGCTGCTGGCGGTCATCAGGTCAGCACGCCGCAAGAACTCCTCCACCTTCCTCTCCATCAGGGACTTGACCTCTGACCTCCTGACCATTCTTTCCTCAGAAGCCCCCATCCACCTTACTACACCATAACACGTATAGTTCCTGTCCCAAACTCGTCCCGCCCCGTCATGTCGAATCCCAGCGGGAAAAACTGAAATTATCGATTATCGATAGTTTGGAACCAAAAGTATCGGCGATACCGATAAATCGATAACTCGGGAAAAAATTTAATCGGATAACCGATAACCCGAAATCGTTATCGCGATAACCTATCGCGATAATTTATCGCGATAACGCCCAGCTGTGTTAATAGTGGTAGTTTCACTACCGTTTTGCATTTCAGCAAAGCGTAAAGCCAAGCACCATCACGTGGCATCAAGAAGCCCTTAACTGCACTGGACTATATTTGATGTTTTCAGAACCAGGTAGAGCCATGGGAACAAACACGTGTAGTGACCGCTCTGCAGCTGAGTGGAAGCGTGGAATTTTTTTGGAGCAGCATTTCTGTGGGATTTTGCGTATTATTTCAAATATTTTCTCTGAAATCTGTACATTGCGTCAGTAGGCAGTGATTACAATAGGTCAGTCCAACTTGGCCATCCGAAGAGCGCAAGCATGAGTTGGTTAAATATGAAGTCGATGACCAAAAGATCCCACCGTCAACAAACAGTACTAGGTAATAGTTCTAAGAAAGGCCAGAACTGTGGAAGAACAACGGCTGAATTGTGCGAGGAGGACTTGCAACGTCACTTGCCTCCTTTCATTCGGGAAGTTTTGGCCACGAGCGGAACAGCGGCCTTCCCCACCCATCCTTCTCCAGACTTGGCTAGCCCCAGCAGACTTTTCTATGTTACCCAAGCTTCAAATTTCCTCGAAAAGACTCTGTTTCCAAAGTGTAGCGGAAATTTAAGAAAAATCGAGACACAGCTTCGAGGCATCGTAAGAACCTAGTTTCACAGAGCAAATAAGCTGAGGAAAAACCAAAGGGACATTGAATAGCACATACTGGAAAATAAATCGAACTATCCCAAGAATGCAAATTCGTAGAGATCATCAGCGTAAACCTAATCCAATGGTGACCTACTGTAAGTCAAGGTTTTCTGAATTTTTGTGAGTTATCGAAAGTTGCTCCTACAGTGCTGAGTCATTGTTTTAGAATATCATATGAGGAGAAATCCAAGGGACAATATGTCGATTTCTATGAAGTTTTGTTCCTTAAATGCATCTACTTCCGTAGCTGCTTTCATTTCTCAAAAATGGGTAGTTATACCCAGTGTTGGTGATGGTGTAACATGGGCCAAGTGGTGTGTGTTCTAGGGGTAAGAAAACGATCATGTGTAAAGTAGCGACTGCATTTAGAAAGATTGTATGGTAAAAGTTCATTTTTAGGTAGATTTCGTACATGTAAAGAGGTTATTTCAATGTGCGTGAACTTATCTCCAAGATGAATATTCTTCCGTTCAAAAAACCTATTCAACTTTAGAAAAGTTCAGCAAAAGGAAAATCGTTGTAATGTTTTATAGTTGGAAACAAGTATTTATTTCACTCGATTACCCAACTCATTAATGTTGGTAACTTTCACCAAAATCTGTAGCTGTATAGTTGATACAGCTCGAGTTCAAGTCGCCACTATGGTTTCCTGCGGCCAATGGTAAGGCCCTCCGCACACGGGGCTACTCTAATGAAACTAAACTGGTTTGTGATTGACGTTTCTAACCAGTTACTAACTCATTAGTGATGAGGTTCCGCACACGAGGCTACTAAAATCCGTAATCTCCTCTGGGTGTTCGTGGAAGTAGGACCGCATAATGCAATCATTCAGCAACATTGTGGATAGCGGTTCAAGTGGCGAAGATATGAAACTACATAATCGTTATCGTCAGAGAAGAAGTAGAAAACGAAGGCAATTTTTGATTCATCCATACATAGAGAAAAATATTAGCCGTCGACTATTCGTTGCTGCAAAAGAATTACAACTTGAGGATACTCTATTAATAAATATACATAAAAAATATCTTTTCATTGTATGCTCATACAAAATTAAATTATCTATACCACCTACATAGTATATCAAATACATAGATTATTTTATACAGGGTGTTGTGTAACTCGATATACACATTTTAACCATATACAGAAAAACGCAAAATGAAACGATTTTCATGAGTGATACAAACCACAGAACACCTTCGTTTTCGAGAAATGTTTATCCAGAAGGTTTCCCGTAAGAATTGGCTTACAATGCCGCCATTGAATAAAATCTAACTGCTGCTGGCGTGCGCTGTAGCAAACCGAAAGAAGAATCTAAAATTATTTTAGATCGTTATTTCTCAACAAAGATGAAATATTCATGTATATGCCACTCGAGAACATCGTTTTTTTTTAGCGTTTTTCTGTAATGGTTTAAATATGTACATCGAATTACTCGACACCCTGTATACTATTGAATGAAATTAGAGGGAAATTAAATAAATTTTAATAAGTATTCTACTACGCAAAAATCTATTACCATTCATATTTAGGGCTTTTCCAACTTCACCCCATGGAATTTCTGTTTCTTCCATCCTGGAGTAACCTGATACGGGTCGTCTTGAAAAACGGGTATTTTTTCACTTCCTAAACCAATTTTCTGTTCATTTTAGTTCGTTCATTTTGTAGAACGTTCATACAATAGAAGAGTTACCAAGAAACTGAGAGACTCAACTCAGAAGTGACTGGACATGCGAGTCACCCAGCAACTGGTAGCTAACGCATTACTAACGAGTTAGTAACCAGTAGCTCCATGTACGGCGCCCTTATTAATTACACAGGAAGTGACTCAATGCGAACTGGTTAGTGATTTGCGTCGGTGATCAGTTTCTTTAGAGTAGCCCCGTGTGCGGGGGCCTAACTTGCGAACAAACTGTAGTTTGACAGGAAACTAATTTTATGAAATTCTAAAGTCGTCATCTCTTTATAATTTTTTCAAATTATAAAACGTTTTGAAGCATAAAAGATGGTTCTCTTTCTTCAATTTTTAACTACTCCTACAGAAAAAGCACCTCTCAAAATCCTTTCGAAAGCTTTCATTGCTTTAGCGTAGTCTTCATCCGGAGCATCATCACGATGGCAGTAGCTCTCCTAACCCTCAAGAGTTGAGTTAGATCGCTTTGATCAGGGCATCTAAAGATTTTTTATATCGAACGACTTCAGCAAAATACCACTTAGAGTTCTTAGGAAGCCTTGAATTTATCTTGGATAGGAGTTTTGATGATAGGAGGTAAGCAATGACAGGTGTTTATCGTTGCTTTTCTCCATTTCCCGGCACAAAGCTTTTACATTGTTCGGCAATTATTAAATACCCGTTCTTATGATTGAATCCTGCACCAAGTGGTATGCCGAACACGAACTCTCTGCATATTAGGGGGCTAACATCTCTTCGAAGTTGAGTCGTAATTCATTTCTTATGACTATAATAATTTATCGCAGCTCACTTCACGCGAAGTTGATAAATATTGGTCTAAATAAAATGATGAAGTGAAATGAAGTGAAGAAAAAATTGAATTAACTCTGAAAGTCACAGACGGTTTCCAAATGACATGAGGCTTACGGTCATTTTGTACCATCAATTTGTCGTGAGAAAGACATGCAATCTTTTGTCAATCATAAGTCCACACAACTGACAATCTCAAAAGACTTGTCCTGCTGAAAGTAAGCACTGTTCAACACGCTCCGTTAATTTTGACGGTGCAGTTACCTATATTCTCGCCATGTTAGTGCTGTAAATTATAGCCGAATTTACAGCACAGCAATTGATGAAAATCTCTGTTATTTTGGAAGCGCAGTTCAACGATACGTACGACTGCTGCCAGCAGTGAAGGCTGGCGGACCTGCCCCACATGCTGCCGTACGCACAGTATATACCTATTGTTATAGCATGAAATTTTCCATGGTTATATCATAATAAAAATCGTATTGCACCAGATACTTGTCCATAACAAATGTAAGAGAAAATTTTATTTGTCCCAACATTTTTATCCAATCATGGAAATTTTGGTTGGAGCTTGAAAACAGAAAATTTTTCCGTTAAATTTTTTGTTCCAAGATATTAACAAAGTATTAATCAACGAGTGGTTAATCAAATGTATGTTTCTTTAGAAAGCACACACCAAGTCAGAACAGGGAGTAAAATGAAAAAATGACACACTTTCGTCGCAAACATCGGCTTCATTTCTAAGCTCATGAGAATGTCGACGCACGCTGAGAGTTTGTTGTGTTTGCAGAGACATAAACAAAACATGTAGTTGTTCTGTGCGTTCAATATTTGTTTATTTACTCAGGGAGAAACTTCGTTTACTTCACGAACCTTTAGCCAACCTGCATACCATTACAGTATTTGCGCATGCATTTGATTTTATGTGTCGTGCAGCATGGTGTTCCATTGGATGTTTCTCAGTGATGATAACAGTAATAAGTCGATGCTTTTGTACTCTTTTTACGTGTCCAACAGAAGAGATGTCTCTTTCGGTTGCATCAGTAAAATGTGAGACATTAATCTCCTCATCAGATATTTAAGACATCCCTTATGCCAGAATTTACTGGGTAAGAATTACAGCCGTCGCAAGCTCCGCCCACTTTGCCGTTAAAGGTTGGGTGACTCAACACCCTGCGCTAAAATTCAACTATTGAGACTATCTGGGCTTTTGCCACTCAGTGAAATCTGTTCCTTTTTGAAATTTTTTCACCTTTTAAACAATAGGCCAAGGTTAATTTAAGTTAGGTTAAGTTAGGTTAGTTAGAGCAGGATGGATTATGCTAAATAAGCTCATGTAAATAAAAAATTCTGAAAACAGGCCGTTAGCCTTAAATAGGTGATGAGGATTATTGTTATTTGCTTTAATAATACACTACTGCTTCTAGGTCACAAAAGGCACCACGTATTCTGTCGAATGAACTTAAAAGAAACTTACACGGTATCTTGAAGAATCTAGCAATTTATTCCTATGAAAGTGTGAGTCCATAATATGACTTTTTCCATATTTAATAAACCAGCTTAAATTTCAATTTTTTGGGGGTTTTTGAGCAAGCTAGATTTCTCTTATCGCTGCTTTCCAAAAAAGAAGATAAACAATATTCAGGCGTGGACTGTTCTTATTCGCAGAATATTAGTAACTTTTCGACGGGAAATAAAAAGCAATGAGCATGGTATGAGCGGAGTGCCATCATTGAACGCAGTGACAGTCTTGCTTTACCGTACAAATTTATTAAGTGTTTTAATCGTTTGTGCTTCGAGTAATTTCATCAGAGTAAATAGGTATTCTCTATGTCCTAAAAAAGGGACCGAGTCGAATAACCGATGAAACTAACAATGTTTGGATCTAAATGACACTCTATCCAAACCCAAAGGTAACGAGCCGCTCACTCGTACCGTGTGAGGGCACAGAATAAAAAGTTATCACAAAAGATGCTTGAGCTTAAGCCCTCGCCAGTGAATGTAAGAGCGATTAATCGTTAACAACCTCGACTGAAGAGCTAACGAGTATTTTCTTACCTATTTTCAAAACTTCCGTGTATAGTCCTACCGATTTATTGAGGATATTTCTGTGAACTTTGCTGAGGGTTGTTTTCTAAATGAGCTCTGTGAGTAAATTCGTATTTTATTCGTGTATAGATCAACGTTCTTTTTCATTTAAGAAGCACAACATTTTTAGTATTTCATCTTTATTTTTGAATGGATGGTTATTCGTTCTTTTAAACTTCAAAGCAATTTGAGCGAGCTTGAGAATAGCACTTGCAGATGTAAAACTTGTCTTAGTGGTCATGCTGGAATCTTGTTTGCCGGAATCTAACACATATTAAAATTTTTCTGCATTCTAATTTGCTTGCTGCGATGACTAGTTAGACCGTGCTTCACTCGACCAAAGTTTTCAAACGAGATTAGGCTTGCAACTTTATCTTCAGCTTATACGCAGGTCGGTGACGTCTAACCCGAAGAGAATTGCTCGACTAAATTTCTGCGTTTTCGCGGATATTTAGTCGAGCAATACGGTAGAAAGAACGCTTCAGGTAAAAAGAACGGCAGAAAATGAAAGAACGATAGAAAATATTACAACAAATAACGGTAGAGAATATCAGAACAAGCAGTTTCAAATTAAAAATGCTTCAGGCAAGCCGTTTTAAATTTTGTACACAAATCTTGGTTGTCATACGAGAACTTTTTTGAAGTGGCCACGAGAAGGTTTTATTCTTCCATGTGAAATATTTTGGATCGTCACATTAAAGTAGCTTCCTCAGCAACAGATAGCTGTCAGCATCAGGGAAGTATTGCTGTTGCTTTCAACCTCTACTTAAAAAAAAATATATATGTAATTGGATTATGCCAGCAGCGGCAGAAAATTAGATACAGTTGAGAATTGTAAAACACGCTTCAGGGAGAAATTCTTACTAAAAAATGAGAACAAGTTTTCTCACAGATTTTACAGTTTTTCAAAAAATTAGTGGAGTGTTCGAATCTTTGAATCCAATTGAATGCTGGAATTCATTTTTGGGGACTCAAAAATTAACAGACGTCAGGCAATTTTTCATGAAAATTTAAAGCAATTGAAATGTTTTTTTTCAAATGTGAAATCTGTCTAAGCCTATAAAGGTTTCTTTCATTAACCTGAATCGAGTTCGAAATAAAAATTGCCCTGAAGTCATATATACATTTTTCTTTGTGCAAAAGAAAATAATTAAATGAAAAAGTAAATGATCTGTACATTACTAAGATTAACTCGGCACAAAATGTTCGTTGTAGTATCAGATCAAACTGAAAATAAACACACCAGTAGCAGAATAAGGCACACTTCTATACTTTTCCTCCTTTTGCGTTCACGTTTCACATAACTGTGTTAATTTGAGGTAATTGTAGAATATTGTTTGGTTGTTGCGTTGTTATAAATTTTCGTTCTGCTGTCCTTCGTAGCCACTGCACAAGTTTTTAATGTTGATGGCACTAAAATCTTTTGCCATCTTCTCCAATTTATTTTCGCTGCCATTTCCACCTTATGGCAAAAAGCTGGCCGCAATCGTCAACAGGCAATTTTTCCGTTAAACTTTTTACAGCACGTTCTAGAACACGTTTGTAAGAATTTAAATGAACAAAAACTAATTGATAATATCGTGACTCAATCATGATTTGAACGTGAAATATCATAGTTATAAGCTATGATAAGCTGGTCGGATACTAATGTGTGCCATTTTTTACAAGTCCCAGAACCATTATTTTTTAATTTTCAATCAGCTGCAGTTCAATGATCCATACCGTAAGTTTGCTGCTTTTTCTCATTCACACCGGCCTGATATTTTTCATACTTTTTTGTTTGAAATTACGGAGATTTTGGCCCGTTTTTGATTGATAGGTACAACCCGTTCATTCAAAATATAACATGTTATGCAATTCACTAACTTTCTATTGCGCTTACCAACCACTCTAATAATTTATCTTAGTAAGTACGTTTGACGACTCTTAGAACCAGCAACGTTTACTAGTTGTTTTTGGGAAATAGGATAACAAAAATATATCCCCTTTAGTTGCACACGATTATAAAGCAGAGGGTTCTTAATGGTCTTTCACGCATTCACATTCGGTATAATAAACCCTACAGTACCGATGGCACAATGAAGTTCACCACTGAACGATAGAGAACCTCACCTGCTCACTCCCTGTTATCTAAAAGAAGCAATCGTGTCGAATCATGCAGCAGCTCGTGTACATTTTCGTGCGCTCGTGCTGGTCAGTCGGTGCCTAACGTTAGTCAGGAGGCAGCTAAAATTTTTTTTGGAATATTTTGGTTCTGGTTGCAGGACTGAGCTCAATGGTGCAAAACGGGATGTCCAATTCGGCGGTTCAACATTCAGTGAATTTTAGAAGTTCGTCGAAAAATCCGGTTGGAATATTTTGTACCCTGTGTACTGATGTTCTTTCCTTCGTATGACGACCATTTCTCGAAATTTTCTATGAGTTTCGCATGAGTTCAGACCCTTGCGGTGAATATTTTTTCAATTGTAAGTATTGACTCAACATATTCCTGGCATGCAATAAAAACCACAGACCGAGTAGACTGGACAGCTTTTCTTTTGGAATGCAGCATCTAGCTTTCTATATATGCTTTATGAATGCTTTTGAAGCATCATAAAGGATCATTTTAGAAATTGACACGACCACGCGTTTTCTCGTCAATCCATCACGTAATTTCAAGTAAATCGATTTCCCAACAACATCTCTCATTTCATAAGTCTTTGAAGACACGAATCAAGCTAGAAAAGCGCTGCGGTAACAAAAGTGAATCTAGTAAATTGTCAATTACAAGAGACAAATAAAAACTGGGATGAGACGTATCGATGAAAGAAAATCTGTTGGCGTTGAGGTGTGAGTGAATATATGCAAAGTTTATCAACTTACGCATTCCAACATATACATTTGTGCGCCGCACTCTTACTCCAAGGATTAATTCAAACTTTCCATGATTGCATTTCAAATAAAATATTACATTACTCATACTCTCAGTTAATGCGGGCTCCGTTGAGTAAAAACAAGGACATCGGAGGGAGTGATCCCAACAAGAAACGAGAAAAATTCTTCGTCATGCTCAAAAACCTGAGTCTTGCTTCTGTGCATCGGAAAAGTCGTTCAATATAATTAGCGCGATGAAAGGAAGACGCTAGCTTGTAGCCTTAAAATTCTCAAGAAAAATATCGCGTGGACATTAAGGCACTCTCCGTCGCTCCCACGCTGGCTGTTCGCTCACAAGAATTAATTTGCATAAAGTGATTCGGAAGGGGAAAACGGCCCCTTTTTATTTCAAGCCAAATTGCGCTCTCTTTTTATACTTAACGAGCAAGGTTGTTACGTTGCTTAAAACTAGATAAAATTACCAATTGTACATAATACAAGTGTTTAAATTAAACTTGAACTTCTGTAGCACGGTGAGATGGAAGAGCTCTAATTTCTAGTCCAAATGGTGTACCAAATGGTTGAAGATATTGACTTCTTTTATCCGAGTTCATCGGTTGAAATTGAATGTGTGAGTGCGAGAGCGATTGTCTGTGAAGTTAAAGACAACTGAATCACCAGCTTGCAAATAGTGATTTACACGTTGCTTGGATATAAATATAAGCCGGAAGAGAATAATGACCTAAATAAGGTGAAGAAGAGAGCACACCGCAGGAATTAAATAACGATTATTTCAAAACAGTGGTAAGCAGGTTCTCTAAAAAACAAGCTCTGATGCAGAATGTTCTTATTTGACAGTCTTTGAACTGCAGAATCACTTTGAATTTTATTAGCTTAGTTTCAAAATTGTCATTTAAAAAAACTTGCATGTTCATTAAATAGTTCCAATGCATCGTGTCATTCTCGCAGCACCAAGAAAAGTGACGAAAAATTCCCTCAGCATCGCAATAATTCGGCGCAGAAACACAACCCTTCTATAATATCAGGTGCGATTGGAAAGACTGAAATTTTACTGCTTTTATCTTAGATCTCTCTGAAGAAGAGTGATGGTTCCTCCACTGAGCCAGTTTTGAAATAGAGAGGAAATTACAAAACTGCTTTCCATTGGCCGGAGATTGATGCTCGAACTTTTGCCGCTATTGATTGCCCTGTGGAGTGCGACTGAATTGTGCCCGGACCCTCTATGAGTGAGGAATTCATTCCGAATCTAATGGAAGTTCACGGTCAATTGTTCGAAATTATGGGAGAAGCGAGTCACAGCCACGCTTCTGTAATATTGAGAGCTCAAGTTGGCTCGTAAAGACATAATTTGACTTTTTTGCTGTTGAAGCGGTGTTTGCTAACCTCGCTCTTCGTTCATCAAATCAAGTTACTCGAAGAAATTTTTTTAATTTGTGACATTAAATTGATGCCTCCACAAAATATTAGAATATATTTTAGGCCAGAAATAAATGATGAATTTCTATAGTGGAACGCTTATGACAGCGTTTTAGCCAGAAAAGGATCCGTGTCTTGCCAGAAATATCAAAGAGCCCATCTCAAAATTGAGTACTGCCTTCCACATCAGGGATTGAGTTGTGATTTAACACGTAAACATGCCGACAGAAGGTACTCCGTAGTTACATTACAGATTGTTTAAAATCTGATTTATAAAGTGCAGAAATCCATCGTTTGGTCTTAGATACTGGAGAAGAAAAAAAAATTTTATGCCAAAATACTTAGCGATTAGAACACAGGATATCAAAACCTTTTTATTTATTCATTTTAATATTCTGTTATAGGTTAAACAAAGTTCTCTGCTTTCAAAATCTTTGAATGATATATAATATACATATAATCCTGAGATTACAACTGAGACCGTGCTTCACTCGACACAAGTTTTCAAACGAGTCTAGGTTGGCGATTTTATCTTCAATTTATACACAGGTCGGTGGCGTCTAACACGAGGAGAGCATTGCTCGACTAAATCTCTGCCTTTCCTTAATGGAAAAACAGTAGTAAATATCAGAACAAGCAGTTTCAAATTAAAAAACTCATCAGGTAAGCCGTTTTAAGTTTTGTACACAAACATTGGTCGTTGTACGAGAAGGTTTTTGAAGTGGCCACGTGAAGATTTTAGTCTTTCATGTGAAATATGTTGGATCGTCAGGTACGTAAGCCGTTATTGTTCACTTATTTATTATACATGTTCCTATAAATTTTTTAAATTAAATATTTGTGGGTCTTAGATATATTATTAACCTTTGTACACCATTGTTTATATATATAGTCTAATTTCATAATTGTATATTTAAAGAAGTCAAAGTTCCAATTCTTGGAGATCTTAATTAAAAATAGGAAGACTAATGACGCAACGCTTAGACTCATATTGTACTAATTAGATGATAAAATCGATAAAAGTGAACGTTTCGACCAACTAGCAGTGGTCATTCTCAACACTGTAAAAGTTAAAGATTACAAATCATTCATCATTCAGAAAATCCAATGGTAAAAACAAACATGAAATTAAAAAACATTTGCTACCAAACAAAATTAGGAATTTACTATTTGTAGGGGATAGGCAGACTGCATATCATTCAGCTTTGGCTTTAGTCTATAAATGAAAAGAGATTCTAATATTCTGAGTTCTATTGGGTTACTTCCTCGGCCTAATACTTCAAAGTCAGATAGTCTAACAGGCAGGTCGCATTTTTCGGCATGTGTGTGTATTGCAGAGTGAGGAGGTGCTGATAAAAGGTTATTAGTTCGGTGACTTCGTCCAGCATGCTCAGCCACACGAATACGCAGGCTACGGGATGTAGATCCAACGTATTCAGATGCTCCACATCGTGCACAACTATGCTTGTATACAACCGAGCTAAGCATGCCTTTAGGAAGTTCATCCTTAAATTTGAAAAAAGATCCTACTGACAAGGAATTGACAAGAATAAATTTAAAAGCCCACTGCATAAAAAACTTCGATAAAAGGAGGGATAATCCAGATTTTAGTTTTTCCGACTGAGCACCAAAGTACAATAGTGAAACGTAACACTGTTTTCTATCAACAGAGGCAACCGATGGAACATTTGTGAGAATAGAGGAGAGCAATCTTCTAATTGAGTCGTCTACTAGGCGAACAGGGAACCCATTATTAACAAAGTAGTTCATTAGGAACATAAATTCGTCGTGAAGGAAACCAAATGTGCGGCAAACACTATAAGCCCTATGCAGTAAGGTTTTGATACCATTTATTTTGAATTGAAAACAGCAAACTAGCAAAATTCCTGGTGCCGATTCTTTCTCCATTCACACAAAACTCATACACAGTTGAAAATTCTAAATCATTTTTGCAGCAAATTTCCTCCGTTAAAAATGCAAATTCACTTTATATAGCATCATTTGACGTAGAAAACCTGTTCACTAATATCCCATTGCACGAAACTATTTCAATCTGTCTGAATTATCTTTTTAGTAACAGCAATCTAGTTTTGGGCCTAACCCTTGAATTGTTTCGGAAATTTCTTGAACTTTCGGTTCTTAATAGTTTTTTCATTTTTAATGGTAAACTTTACAAACAACTGGATGGATTGGGTATGGGCCTCCCGTTGGGTCCCACGTTGGCTAATATATTTGTGTCATCACGAGAAATCCTGGATTGAGGAATGTCCTATTGAATTT
>JACJUY010000594.1:191130-202546 GCA_014220935.1 Platorchestia sp. MABIK | reverse complement strand
GTTTGTTTTTACCTTTGGATTTTCTGAATGATGACTGATTTGTAATCTTTAACTTTTACAGTGTTGAGAATGACCACTGCTAGTTGGTCGAAACGTTCACTTTTATCGATTTTATCATCTAATTAGTACAATGAGTCTAAGCGTTGCGTCATTAGTCTTCCTATTTTTAAATAATTGTATATGGTTAAGAAATGTGAAATCTGGCGATTTAATCAACGTGTTGTATGTTTTTGCCCCCACTCTGTATGTACAAATGAATTGTTGGACATTGAATTGACTTATTAATTCATTGATTCACTCGATTTAACTGCTAAATTTTCTTCATTAATGTTCATTTCCCTTCTGTTCTAAAATTACCTAATAATTCAATATTAAATACATTCGCCCGCTCAATTTCAAATTAATTCACTCTCAGACAACAAGGCTAACTGTTTTAATTTCCACTATTTACTAGCGAGATTAACAACAACAAAGCTGTTACTGTACAACAGATTTCAATCAGACCTCTAAATAAACTTCTTCATTTCATGACTATTTTATTTACTCACATTAGAGAAAATGATGTTGCACGATACATGAACAATTTTCCATAAATTTCAACGCATGTACCCAAGAAAAAGAAATTATTCATTTCGCGCTCCTTTCATGTAATTAGAGAAAGCTTTTATTTTTTAGCGAAGACCTCAGACGTTGGCGAAGAGAAAGTAATTTAATTTGAAGTCTTTTATAAAGTCATCTTACTGTCCTGTGGCGGCAATCGTGAGATTGGGGATGAAGCCATTGCTTCCTTGAAAGCTAACTGGCAGAAGCTTCATAAGAGGCGTTGTTCATAAGGGGCTGGACGTAAGCCATTCCAGCGACGTTCGAATGCTTCATTTATAACAATAAACTCCTCAAAACTAACGCCATTGCACTAAGTTTCGGACAGGCTTTTTGCATAATAGCTGCCGAAGAAGAACAGGGCTGCCTCGGGAGGCCGAACTTTAAAGAGTAAATTGAAGCCGGAGAAGAACTTATGATCCCGCGGCGACGCCCTCGGAGGTGCTCACGAGCTCCACGGTGCTCTCATATGCGTTCGCTTTGAATAATTCTCCCTGAATTGAGGGTGCATGAGCGCATCTTGTCCATGAGCGCATCTTGAAGCATTGTTCCTTTTTTAAAATGACCAGCACTTGTTTGTTCATTGAGCCCATAGTAGGGGAACCGCTAGTGACAAGTCGCTAGAGCACTCACACTACGTTTCATGACTTACGCTGTATTTTTTTCTTTCTCTATCTTTAATCTTGTGATTTTGGAGGGACTGTAAAGAGTTGTAATTGACAGCGCCTGGTTAATGCAAACCGTTTGGTGTTTAGATTCTAGCTGGAGTGTGTGAGCAAAAATCGTTGCTTCCAGTCAAAATGGTTTTGGGATGCAAAAACTCGAAAAAATATCCTGAATGAAAATTGTACGTGCAAAGGAAGCAAATGACTTTGTCAGCTTGGGCATGAAGTCTCTTCTTCTTTACAACCACTATTTAAAGCCACTGATTATAACCACTGATTTTTCAAAAAAAAATCTGGACTGGGGCAGAAGAATTGGAAGTTGATGCCTAACTTTCAACTTCTGCTCTATCCTGGCTTACAGGCGAGCGTGAGACAGCACAAAATGGAGCTCTAGCGTGCGGTGGAAGTCCAGGGAGCTCGTGTTGTATAGAATAAAACGAGCCATAGGCAAATTGTGAGTTTAATTTTGGTGACAATTTCTAAACCAATTCCATTGCACTAGAATAAACGAGACTCACTATGGAAAGAGTAAACATCTGTGCTGGGCTTGTGTACCAATTAACAAGCCTAACTCTGAAACCTTTATTCTGGATTTCACCGTTCTTCTTCTCGAGTCACCTGCAGATTAAGAACGCAAACGAGTTCCACAAATAAATACCAGACTCTGCAGGCTTCAGTACTCGGTCCTCAGGAAAGGAGGCTCCATCAGCACTCCTTGGTTTTCGGGACATCAGCATCGTCATTACCCTGGGACCTTAATTTAAGACATTTCATCAAGAATTCTACTTTTGTTTATTATTCTTTGAAAAAAAATGGGATGTCAACGATTTTGAAAAGATTAACTTATTTATAAATATGTAAGCCCTTCGTGAAGCTCCAAACCGAAGATTGGAGCCGGGGAAGCTCTGCGCTCTCGTGGCCTGACGCGGCATGGGGAGGTTCCAGCAGCGACTCCGCGCCTTTCTGTCTTCTCCTCACGCGGTGGGGGCCTTTCGGCGGGCCTGCACTCCTCGGGCGGCGAGCGCCTCTTGAGCTCTACTGCACGGAGGAACAGCCTTCTAAGTACGTCCTTTATGGTGAGTTGGGAAGCAATTTCAGTGCGGTGTTCTCTTTCCATCTCAGTGCTTTGATAATATATGATAATTGCCAGTGCGAACGGATATTACAACTTAATTTTTGTCCGAGCCATACTAGTATATCACAATGAACTTTAGGTACAAATAAGCTTAAGCTCTTTTGTAGCCTCGCTGCCAGTCTAGCTGGTTGGCTAAATGCCACTGTATGGGCTAATTTTGTTTAGCTGCGGCAAGCTCTCAAAATAAAGTAATCTCAAATCTTTCCTATAGTTTTGTGAGCCGCTTCAGCATGACGTTTAGTTTCCCTGCAAAGTAGTTGAATTTACAATTAAAATTATATTTTCTTTCAAAGGTACGTGTATTGGCTCAGACTTCTTGGAGCGAGTTGGAGGAGTGCGGAGGGTTACCGCGCTGGCCCGTTTCTTAACTCCGGGCTCCCACCACAACGCCATTGGGGCGAACTGTTCCGGCCGCACTACATACTTAGTGTTCCCTATTGATCTTTGCTGTTTTGTGCTTATGCTCAGTAAAGTCATGGCTGCCACATCTAGTTTTTACTCCTTTGGTGACCCTTCTCCAGATTCATTTTCAAGATGTCGTCTTATAGAAGCATCGGAGTAGCCTTCATCTGGCTTTTCTCCTCTCAATGAAACGAACAATTCAGAACACTTGCACCGAAAATAAATTTCTTCATTACTACCAAAATCATTTCGTCCAATCATCATTGATGATGAACCTGCGATGAAAAAACTCAAAATATAACTATTCTTTATACGATTCATGAGAAGTTTTACTCATATACGCGGCAAATATTTAAAAAAATGAAAGAGAGATGTAAATAAAAAGAAATTAAAGCAGTTTATCATAAAATATGTTCCAGGGAATGTGGACATGTTTTTTTCTTTGTGTATTTAAGGTACCCGAGATGATTTGAGCCGCCACTCCTGATCGCCATGTTCAACAGGGGTCACTGAAGAAGACATGTAAGAGCTAGCCTTCGAACTCTAAGCTGGAAGGAAAATTTTCAACTGAGTTTTTAACATTTTAATTGCAACCACTTTACTTCATTGCTTTTTTGACATTTTAAAGGAGAAATATTGCAACATATTTTACTTATTTTATTACAGTTTCCATTAAACGGATTGAAAAAAGCACTATTTAAATGAATTTCTAACTAAATTAGTACAAATTCTATTGTGCCCTGTATTTACGATATCTTAACCTGGTATTTTTCCCGAAAAGATTTTCGATAACAAGGCGACAGACAGCACAGTACACCATGTGCTGAAAGAAACAAGACAGCCTACAAGAGAGTTCGATAGGCCATTTAATTATGTGAGGTAATGTTTTGACAGAGTAGTAAGTCGACGGTGCAAAACTGGCTGATTTGGAATTTTATGCATATGCAGTTTGAAAGTTTTTAGAACGAGAAGGGGCAAAAAAAATCTTTTTATCTTTGCTAGAATTTTCAGGAAATAATGTCATTGAAAAACCCTAAGGGCGCAATTTTTTAAAGTTCTGACTGTCCCAAAATTATTGCATTATCACAGTAAGAAGTAACTTTTCTGGTTCTCACACATTTTCAGTGAACTTTGGATTCCCTGGTGACAGCATCAATGAAATAAGAAACTGAAAAGCAAACGTTTTTTGAGATTCAGTTGAAGAGGTGAAATAACAATTTCATTGTATCGCAGTTCATTTTCTGACAACGCTAGTTTACTATAGGGATTCAATTTAGTTTTACAATTTACTATAGGGATTCAATTCAATTTTAAATTAAAAATAAATTTCCGGATCTGTCGGCACAGGTCTGTTCTGGAGAAACTTTAATTCATTCACTCTCATAAGGGAAAAATTTCAAATGTTGTAAGAAAAACACGTAGATTGGGAATAATAAGTGAAAAGAAAAAAAGAAGAATTCAAAAACTCATCTATATAAATATAGTTCTCCTAGAACCTGTCGCACATTCGCCTCTCCACCCTTCAACAAATAGGGATCGTAGCGAAGATTTTTGCTCTCCAGTTGGTAATACCCATACTGAAAAAGTGTAAGAAATGCTGAACAAGCCTTGCGAATTTTAAAGCCATTTTTTATCTCACAATGGAAAGTATTTGCAGCTAAAACTTTGGAGCCATCAAAATAATCATTGCCTCTACCTACGGCTTCAATCCTGCGCGTGTGTATTGGCTATATGCATGTCCGTGCGTGAGAGAAAGGAGGCATCTAATTTGTGCAGGAATGTATGGCATTCAGGATTTCAAGCTTCTAAGTACAAATGTGCATTTAATTTTTTTTGATTTTCTGCATAATTTAATTCAAACTGTTTTCTTCTGTCAACGCTGGAAGTATAATTTACTAAAAATGTTCTGCGAAATGTTCTGATGAACGTAAGTTCTGCGTTTCAGCATAAAATTACTCAGTATTTCAAGCAGGCTATGCATTTTTAGCTATGATTGCTCAAGTTTAAGGCTAGGGGAGAAAATCAGCTAAATGTTCCACCGGAAAAACCCTCAAAGTATTTTTTCAATTAATAGTTCACTCTTAGAAGATATTTATTTCAATTCGAATAGTGGATCATTAAGCGATTGGTGTAAACATATTATATGTTCTCTTATGATCACAAGATATACTTTAATTTGAAAACCATACAATATGAATGAAAGAGAGATCATCAATCGCTCACCGCCTCCACTTGTTGATAATTAACGGTGATCACCGACTTTGCTTGGTTTTGTCATCAACGTGTTATTCAGATGGAAAAATTCGCCTTTTTTTTCTATCTGTTGTCTTTAGGGATGTTTTCTAAGGTACGAAAGTGAAAAGTACTAAAGTAGGAGAGTCTTACCTGCAACTTATTGAAGACATTATTGATGTTATTAGATTTCAAAATTGACTACAATAACGAATTTAAATTTTGAATGGATTTCTGCTATGAATTTTGAGCATATGCTCCTAGATCTCATGACGAAATGGTGAACTTTTTCGAGTAAAGGTCTAATTTCTGTTCACATTTAGACATTGATGATTGATATTTATACAAGTCTTATTTTAAGCTACGTGAAACATTTCTTGTTTGCTGATACTCAGATGAAAATACCTTGTTGAGCGTTACTGCCAAAATCTGATGCCTGATGCCAAAAGATGTTGCAGCGCCACAATAACAGCGGCACACGCTCTGATGGGCAGGAGGAGCCCGGCACGCCACAGGGCAGCCACCACGGTGTCTGTGCCACTATTTACACGTTAAGTCCTGCGTTTCATCATAAAATATCAGCATTTCGCAACGGAGCTCAACTGAGAGCTACGCGGCTGCGACGAGACGTACGAACCAAGGCAGACTTTGGAGACAAGTGATGCTTGGAGTGAAAGCTACAAGCGGCGATCATCACCATTGTAAGTCAACTTTGGTTATCTATACTGTGATAAATAAAGTGACTTGAAGATTAATTGAGCTCATGAGGGGTACGTCATTTCGCCTTTATTTTAGCATAAGTTCAGATTGCACTGGATAAGTTCTTATGATCATACGTTAATACACTCTCAGTTTTTAAAAATAAATTTTGCAGTAATTGTGTTCCGAATCTTTAATAATGAAGAACAGAAGACAGCACAGGTCGTGTACGAGTTTTTTCCCGAAGTGCTCTATCCCTCATTCAATGGAGACTATCTTTTATGCATTAACTTACATTTAAATTTCAATTCGAAATTACAAAAACGAAAGATTCTCACTCACATGTACGTAAATATTTCACTTTGCAAAGTTACAAGATGAAGAAAAGAGCTTCTTCGTCATGATCATTTAGCCATATGTAAAGAATTC
This sequence comes from Platorchestia sp. MABIK, assembly GCA_014220935.1. Classification (NCBI taxonomy): domain Eukaryota; kingdom Metazoa; phylum Arthropoda; class Malacostraca; order Amphipoda; family Talitridae; genus Platorchestia; species Platorchestia sp. MABIK. Next base: position 196,384 of record JACJUY010000594.1, on the reverse strand, counting down.
CTTTTTTTTAGGCATTATGGAATTTTAAGAAAGAATAATACTAGGTAACTAAAAAAATTCATTTTACATGTGTTTTTAAAAAAAAAAAACACTTCACAGAATGTTTAACTTATATTTAGTCTTCGAAGTAATCGCCATCAGCATCCAGCACCTTCTGCCAACGTGTCTCCAGCTGTTCAATCCTCTTGCGGTACAACTTGGGGTTTTGGACGCAAAGAAGTCCGTGAGGGCTTGGCGCAAGTCTGCTTCATTGGTGTAGGATTTTCCACGAAGATGATTATCCATAGGTGGAAGAGGTGGTTATCGGATGGCGCAAGGTAAGGTGAATAAGAGGGATGGCACAAAGTCTCCCATCCAAGTTGCTGTATGGTATCCCTGACCACTCACACGACATGCGGCCTGGCGTTGTCATGCAGGAAAAACACACTTTTGCGATTCACCAGTGCGGGCTCCTTCTGGTACAATGCTTGTTCCACACGTTTCAATTGCTGCGAGTATAGGTCTCCAGTGACCGTTTGGCCTGATGGTAGCAGCTCATAATGAATAACTTGACTACCTGTTTACCAGACACAAAGCTTAATCTTGCAAGGGTAGATGGGCGGTCTTGTGGTGAGAGGGACAGCATCCTGAGGTGACAACCAATGTCTGAAACGCTTGGAAGTTTCGTACAAAATCAGCTTTTCAACACTGGTAAGCACTCGATTTATTACGGATGCGGTACGGAGGCGAGAAAGCTGCGAAACGCAGGCTGTCATTCGTTATCTCTTGTGGACCCCCAACAGCGTGTGCCGAACCCACTTGCTCAGTTTGTACGCCTTACCTACGCGGTGCAGGTGGCGTCTAACTGTTTCACCTGAAACGTTTATCTGTCTTGCTAGTTCATCACACGTTAGACTACTGTCCTGTTCAATGGCCTCATTCAGGACTCCGTCATTCAAAACATGTGGTCGTACACTGCGAAGCTCCTCACAGAGGGACAAATCTCTTCACTTGAATTTTTCAAATCAATGCCTTGCAGAACGTTCATTCACAGCACTATCCCAAACGCTTGACGTATGCGGTGACTTGTTGCAGCTGATGATAAACCCATATTGAAATCGTAAAGCAACCAGGCCAGAACGAGATTTGTAGACACTTCCATCGTTCTCCACTGCTATCCGGCTTACATAACTGATGGGCAAGCACTGTGCGCGTGTTTTTATAACGTCTGATGTTCCTACTTTCAGCTGTCCGAATCTGAAAACAATTGCTACACGCGTCATTTATATATTTCAACTTCATTCAATGGGTAATCAAAAACGCACAGAGCATTTTTGGTTACCTTATATCTAAATGATGAGTTACAGGTGTTACGTATCATAAACGCTTTACGGAGATTATGTATCTGAGTGCAGACGTTACTTGCCCATAGACAGCTGTACTGCACAGTAGTGCTGTGTCACTGGGTGTCCGGATGACTAAAGAATGAACACGGCATAGATACCAAAGGAAGGCCGATAAGCTAAAAAGGCTATGCGTGCTTTACGCCAATCTACACACCCAGTGTAAATTCCCCTGACGTAAAGACTCGTATTCGGTTGTGTTCTCGAGATGTGCGAGGGCATCCAGTTGGTTTCCAGTGATCTCTTATCGACTGCCAGACGAGGGCTTACAGCAGATTCCGGAGATTTCTCTGTAATCACAGCCATAAGGGAAGCCAGAAAATAGCGTCGAATATGGAATTCAATTACGACAAGTGGTAATGCTCGGGGATTTGCACAGCTCTTAGAAGAATGTAATTTCTCCGAATGATTTTGGCTTTCTGCTCAGATAAGCCCCGATGCAATGGTCGTATTTACTTTTCATCTCCAGTTATGCGTGCAAAACTGCGAAATAACTGACCAACGTTCTTCTGTTGTAAATACTAGACGCTGCCTCGTTGGATTATTTGTTCCTGTTTAACCGAAAAACACTCATTTTACGTTTTGTGAGCAGAATGAGAGTGTTTCAACCAGGGTTTAAAAAAACTTTTTAAAAAAAAACAGCCCACCGTTTTTTTCTTTTTGGAGGGTTTCATTGGGTTTTATGAGGTTTCATTGGGCATTGGGATTGGGCTGAATTCGTTTTTCATATTTTCCATTGGATTGCAGTATTCTAAATTCTTCTCATATGTATTTTTTTTCAATGCGTGCATTAATGATTTGTGTGTGCAGTGTGAACACAGCTTAAGCCACTCCAGTCGAAAGCATTAGCTACCAACCTCATAAGAGTACGATATGGTTACTCATAAATTTCTGATTTTCAATCTCTCTCAGTTTTGTTGTCAGTGTCGTCAAGTGAAGCATGATACTGTACCGAAAGCTGAGTATATGCATTAGCTTGTTAGGCCTACTAATTTCCTGTCAACAATATAAGGTAGCAAGGTCTGTACTTTCACTAACTCGTTAGGCCTGCTGCTTTCCTGTCTGCAAGAGATGGTGACGCTTGGAATGAAAGGCAGTTAGTTGTACTCCAGAGTTCACAAGCGGGCGTGTGTTTGAGTGCGAATGTTTGCTGATCAGTTTCTTCTTAGGGCTTTCATATTACCTCATTAAATTATTATTAACTCCTTTGAGCAGTATTTTGAGTATTTAGATTATTAAAGTTAGATGACCTCAGACCTACAACTAAATAACCCCCAATTGATGTGTTCTGTTGCCTACAGATCTTACTCTATTGGTGATTGATCAATAAATCGTCGACTACCAAAATGCCTTTAGGTTGTGTCAGGAAAAAAAAGAGCGCACTGGAGCACTGTAACTGAAATTGAGGGTGACACAACTAAAGTTAGTTGTGACTTTTTCAGGGATAAAATAAGCGACAATATGCAAAATAATATGGAAAAATCTAAGAAGATAAAAAAGCTAGAGCAAACAGCAGGGCAGGAAGAAGGCATAACAGAGCCAACATTGAGCACAGTTAGCCCTGCTTACAGAAAATTTGGCTCTACAATGACCGATGTTAGTGATATTATAGTTGGCCGTCAATTTCCTTTTCTTTTGCATTAGTGAAGTCAACTGCACCACCACCAGTAAAACGGTGTAGGACTTTTGAATTCCTTTGCACTTCTCAAGAATACAAAGATAAAATAGATGTTCAACAAAGAAAATTTTTCTTTCCTTCAAATCCGCATTTTAATGTAACAAAATAAAGAGTTCCACAAGTTCTGTTCAGTGATGCGACCTGGATACATACCGCCAAACCATACCGCCAGTCAGCATTGTGTGTGACAGTGTTTGGCGTAGGTTTGGGGCAGGGAAAGCTTAAATGCTCCTCAAAATATTCAAGATGAAGGTGATGCAATTAAGACCTAATACTGCCAGCAGACACTTACTCATGATGGTTCAAATTGTGTTGTACAAACCATAGGAAGCAATTAAGGGCTCAAATTAGATTTATTAAATTGAGTTTGAAAATGTAGCTAGTAAAAAAATCAATAAAGCCTGCAAGGTGCCTTTCTTACAGGTTTGGGCACTCATATGTGATTTTAAATTTCGAAAAACCACTAGACTGGTAGGTTTTTTTATTTAATTTAGGCGTTTTTTCGTGTTAGTTTATTTATGGCAACCCTGGTTACGACACTAATGATTCAAAACTTCATTTCCAAAAAGCTTCTTTCGCTTTGTTTTATGCTTAGCCAATTTGACATTGTAAACTTTCTAAGCCAGCACTTTTAAGAATGTCTGATACTTTGCTATTTATCCCAGTGCATTTTCTGGTGACAAACAAACTAAATTTGTGGGAATATGTGACAAGCTGAAAGGAGTGTATACAATTTGTGATAAAAATCATCAAAAATGGGGCAGCTGCATGAAGACTGCATCGGTCGACGAGGACTTTTACAAGTGAGGACATCTTTGCAAGCGAGAGAAATTTGTCGTCGACAATAAGAAATGAGCGTCAGGACGGGAATATCTACGTCCTTCATAACTGTTTGTGTATATTTCAATGTTTTCCTCAATACAACAAAGGAATTTCCGCGAACATTGAGCGGTCAATTTAATGTATTTGTGGACTACGCTAAGTGAAAGTCTACATTGTTAAGAAAATTCAGACCATTACGACAGAGTTGATCTAAAAATAGGTCACTGTTATCGAATTCATCTAATCTCCGAAGTTATTGACCCCGAATATCTCAGCTAGAAAACTTTTTTGAAATTAAGTGTCTCATGTATTCATTTTACATAATTAGCAACAAGCTACGTAAGTTTCCAATAGAATGTAGGTCTGGAATGCGCTTAATCGCAATTGATATATTTTCTGCCGCACCGTTGTTACTCCATGAGCGAGAACCAATAGTCTTGCTACAAAGTTGTTTTCGGAAGGTGAATCACTGTACTTAGAGCTCTAGAGCATCTACCTGTGGGTTTTTGTGGGAATTTTTCGATGGAACACGCCTCTTATACATCATCAGTTATGGAAATCTTGTTTGCAACTGGGATTTAAGACTGAACGATTGCAATACTTCCTACGAGCTATGATGTTGGAGTTGTATTCTCCTCATCGCATTCAAAACTTGTCTTGAGATGAAAATAGCCACCACGTTTTTGACTGCATTGAAAAATTTACATTCAAACTTCGGTCAGAGTTCATAATTACCCAAAATAGCACGGTTCTTGACAGATTTCAAACAATTTTGCATACACCCTCAAAACGTATCGATGCCTTAATATGCGAGAAGAGTTTGGATTGTTTTTGTGATATTCAAGTCTGACTGCTCCAAATCATGCAGGCTTTTTATTTGGAACATTTCGTATTCATTTTGCGCCTTACAGCCAACAGGATATGTTTTCAGCTTTGAATGAAAAACAGGTAACTAGCTGCGCCATTCAAAAAAATACTTTCAGCTACGAAGTATTGCAACTTCAGTTTTCACACAAACCTATATTTTTGCAAGACTAGGTAGGTGTTTTCAATAAAACTCCAACAAAATACTTATCAGTATTAATAAAATATTTTTAAAGCATCATCAAGCACAAATTATTCCTCGTGAAATACGTCTTATTTTAAACCGAAATTTCTTGTACAAACATTTTTTATAATTCTTGGCAGACTCATAATAACTTAAGGAGGTCAACCCAGGTCCCTGCCAGGCTCCTGTCGGTCCGGTGAACCATTTTTGTTTTGTTGTTGGAAAAGGACCCTTAGGTGGTGGACTACTCGGTCCCAAAATTTTATGGCGCTACGGACACTAGAATAATCTAATCTAATCAGACACTAGATCCCCCCCCCCCCC
>JACJUY010000594.1:179614-190950 GCA_014220935.1 Platorchestia sp. MABIK | reverse complement strand
TGAGTATTTATGCTAGAACAAAACCAAAGACAGTTTTAGAATCCTTGAAACATTTCTAACAAAAGTACGGTAGAAAACTTCCAAATTGTACAAAAGCAATTTTTTATCATCACAAAACCCAAAATTAGTGTATATTTGATTAGTGATAAAATATCGCATATAAAAAGAACGCAAAGTTACATATGTAAAACTTTCTACCTTACTTTTGTTAGGAATGTTCCAAGGATTCTAAAACTGCGTTTGGTTTTGTTCTAGCATAAAAATTCAATGACCAGTCTTTTTTTGAAATATCCACAAAAATGAACCAAACAACAAATTTTTCGAATTTAGAAAAAAATATGCCCTAAACCGAAGAATTTACGCGAGTAAAAAAAGTTTACTTTCACATATACATATAGTGGCCAAATTTCACATGAATCGGATGAAAAAAATTAAAATCTAGGGATGACCCCCTTAAGCCAACAGGATACGTTGTTATACATTCTTCTCAAGATTTCGTTCAACCAACCGATATCGCTATTAGGATACCTATCTTGGTATATTTACTAATTTGAAATCTTTCAGTTAAGAAACTTTTGAAAAACATCATTGCCCATTTTGTGTATTAACTTTATTTATCATCAAAGGATGTTTGCGTTAAGACATTTTAAAGCCAATGTTGTAAACTTTGAACATCAAATTTATGGGAAATAAATGTTATATCTCTTTTTCTGTGGGCAGGTCTGTTTTATTCGCTCAAATTCCTTTTAGAGTAGGTACACAATTGGCCGAAATTCAGCACGTATTTTGAGGACGTCTGGGTAATTTCTTCAGTGCGTATTACTCACTTGTATGTTTTGTTTATGTTATCGTTTACGCTCGGTTAACAACGAAATGACAAAATATATTGATTGGTGTCTAACAGTTCAAATTCTAGATGCTAGTAATCAAATCGTTTTTGAAATGTTTATGGCTTAAATAACATTCAGTAGGCTTAAAATTGAAAGCAATACCTGCAATGATGCATTTCTATTTCTTTTTTTATTTACTTCTTGGTTTTGACTACACTGGACTTTGTTGGATGAGATCACTAACCTGTAGAAAAATCATCAGAATTAATTTTCGAAATTACTACACATTCACCATCTCTTCAGCAATGCATTTATGACTTTACTTGAAAGTTTTCCTTTGTTTTGAAATTTTCCAGCATAAAAGTGAGGCGAAAGCTCCTCTGCTTTATCTTTTATTCAGCGGACACATCTAGCACAGCCGCAGTCAGACTCTCTGCGTGCATCATTAAACGCGTTCCTTGAAACACTTGAGTCGGCGACTAGAGCCCTGCCTTACATCTCTTTGAGTTATTTTATTCATAACACTGAAGACACACTGAGAGTGTAATACACGCCGTTGTTTACAAACATGTACATGTACTTGACAAAATTTTAAAGTGACAACTCAGACTACTGTAGTCCTATTGTGACTTCTGTTACCGGCAACTCTTAGTTCTGCTGCTAGAATACCGGAAACCAAAACTATCATAATAAAGTCTCTGGAAATTATAATCAAATTGTAACTATAATCGATTTTTTCACAATGTGCAAAAAAAGGATTGACTGGGATCGCATTTAATACATAATTTTATAACTTTGCGCTACATTATACATGGAGAACGATTTTGCACGGAGCCCTCCTGATGGTGAAGGAAAACGGATTTTTTCAACATGAATCTCATTTTTAATGTTCATTCTAATGTGATCCAAAACATTCTTGGTTCTTCATGATCTAAAATCTGATAGAATACAGATAAATAAGCCCGTGACTAAAATAATCATCTGTAACTCGTTAACATTTTTCCAGATTCCATTGAAGAAATTTTGTTATCCATATGGCTTTAATTTCGTTTGCATTGTTGCCTTTTTGGCAAAAGTTGGCATTTAAGCGATGTTATATTATTCATTCGAGAATGTGTCGTCGTATCAAAAGCTGCGTAATGCCAAAATTCTTGAGCTAACTTGCGGCAAGTGTTACAGTCAACAACATTGTCCATCATATCATTTAATTTCGAATAAAATAAACCAATATATTAAATATAGAATATTGGAAGCAACTATCGAAAGTAAGAACCGAAAGATTAATTAACGCTCCATTCCAGTGACCTAAAGTCTATTTTTACAGCATAAATGGCTTAAGATCTTATTTCTAAATAAAATTATCACTGACTATTCTTTTCTCGTTACACAGTTTTTATTAAACAACGCACTGCGTACAATGACTGTACAGTACGAGTGCGCTGTACAGCTCCTCCTGAGTAACACAAATTACTATCTTGCAAATGAAGGTTTGAAGTGACAATGAAGGATCGAGGACACCTGTAGCACATATTGCAAGAACACTAGTCTCCCCCAGGAGCCAAAACGAGTAATGTTTTCTTTCTCAAAAACACTACTTCAAGTCTACGGATATTTTTATTGATATTTAACTACCCACTTTTTCTGTTTCTGATTCCGGCGTATCACAATGCAAACATCTGATTAAACACACAGTGTTGAGACTAATCATAATAATTAGAATTAGAATGTCACATGTGTTTTTTTTAACTATTCATATATTTATACTCATTTCATGTCTCTGCCTATCGTTTCAGTGACAGTGTCAACTGTGAGCATTGGTTGCAAAAGATAAAATGTTTTAAATTAATTAAAAAGGACTTATGACAAATATGGACAGAAGTGAACATAACTTTTCAGAATGAAGAATTATCTTAAGCTATTTGAAACAAAAAAATGAAATATAAAGTAAAACTTACAATTAAGAACAAGTCAACACATTCACTCGATCTCAAACTCTTTTTTGTTAAGGTTTGTCCAAATATTACACAGTGGGAACTCTTTAAAACAAATTTTTCTTTAAGAAATAGAGAAATGAAGCGAATCCAGAGCTCTCACTAAAATCAACCATCATAACATCACTCAAGATGATGAATGAAAAGTCCTGTGAGGATCTTCCCAACACGACAAATTGTTGAACTTTGTTCATGGTCATTTATTACTGTATCCATAGATACGGTAGCACTTGCGTGTCAAACGAATTAAGCCAAGTTTGATTGCAAATTCAATTTATGAATCTTTTTAAGCGCAGGACATTGCTGTGTGGTTCTCGAAATAGAGGCGCCCCGGAATTAACAAAAAGGAATTATTGACATTCGTCAAGAATCAATAGCAGTGGGACACATTAAACCAATGAAAACATTCTAAATCACAAGTTGTCCATGTCTAAGTCGTTCTAATACTCCTACCCGAAATACACTAGTAAACAGCACCACCAACCACACCTGACTCACTTCTGAAATTCCAATTACGTGGAGAGTGCATAACCAACCACAGAACTGCGTGCACAGCAAAAATCTCCACAGGACTAAAGTGAACTAGTGCTCACGCTCTGCGATAAATTTCGTTCCTAATTTCTACGGTATCACTCACGGAAGGGAAATTAATGAAAGGAAATTTTCACAATGCCATCAATAGCAAATCCCTCAAAAAATACGGTGTACTGATTAATGTGGAACAAAACTTCAGTCATCAGGATGTGGTGAGAGTGAAAATCAAAAGAAACAGTCTACGTTGGTATGTTGCATGTGTTCCGGTGTGTCGTGTTGCACAACCAATAAACATTAAATCCAAAATAAGACTTTATTGCTGCAGTAGCTCCCTGCGTTTCAACTGACTGGTCTCTTCACGCTCATTGATGAATTTCTCATCGCCACAGGCCAGTGAAGAAAGGTCGATTTTCGACCAGTAAAATTTTCCTCTACATTGAAAATGAACTCAAAATTGACAGCAATGTTAGTAATTCAATAAAATTTGTCTCAGTAGCTACAGAAAAAATAGCTAATAAAATTGATTTCTCACATTAACTACCCAAAAAAAGAGTTAGGAGAACTGAAGCTAAGCTCTATACAACTGTGCATGAGCTCTCTCGAATTCATGCTTCTCGAATTTATGAATTCATGCATACTCGTGCATTCTATCGTCAAAAATTAGGACCAACACTTTGGTTATTTTTTTCTGAATTTGCCAATTGTTAAGAATCTTTGTTTATTACAATATTTCTTCCTAAAGACACGGTTTACAAATATCAAGGACAAAGAAATTCAATGATTCAATGACGTTTATTTGGAATGATTATTCTACTCACATTTTTAGTGCTAGAACTGTTCATGTTTATCTCAAGGAGACTTCTTTGAAATACAGAATCAACAAATGGAAACAAGTAGCTAATTACGAACAGTCTGGAGAAGGAACAGTCCTCCTGCAGAAAATTTTGTTCCATCTTTTTCAAAAATGAGATGGTGTAGTAGATTGTTTGGTTACGCTCAAGTGTATTGGGATTTATTTTAACGTAAAATTAGGTGGACACGCTATAACACAATCAAAAACACGTTGTGTAGAACTAAATGGAAATTTGGCTTCCACACCCAAGGTAGTGTCAATTTTTTTTTCAAGACCTAGAATGGAGTTTTTACACAAATTGTGTCAAGAATATGAAGTTCAAACTTGTCAAATGGATTTTTATTTCCTAAGAGACTTGTCAAATGAATTTTCATTTACTAAGAGACTTGTCAAATGAATTTTCACGTCTCATTTGTCAAATGAATTTTCATATTCTGAGAGACTATATTGATTATGCAACAAAAAACATGGAAATTGTAATCTTAGATCCACATCTGCAGCTTTTATTTACCCCTTATCTGAAAAAATCAAAGAAATGGGATTCATCGTAATTCGCCATATGTGATAATTTTCTTAGACGCGGTAAACTTGAAACGAACACCAGAAATATGGTGGCTCGGCACGAAGATCAGTTTGTACACTGCCAAGATGAACTCCAGGTGCTCACAAACTACGAATGGAGTGTACTGTATTTTTCGGAGGAGGAGCGGTGTCTCTCAGAATAGCACAGCAAGTCATGTACCAACCTGCAACTTGTGTCCAGCACGGCGAGCCGCCGAAGTTTTCAAATAGATATTGAGCTATAATCACCGATAGATCTTCCTTTCAACACCCGCTATCTCCCCCGCAATCTGCCGGCCGTTTGGTTCGCCGCGGTGAGCAAGTAAGGACGGTCGCCGGCAAGTGATAAGGGAACCATCAAAGAAGCGATGCTTGTCGGTTCGTACAATCTGAGCATGAATCACAGGTATTGAGCAGAAGAAAACAGTTGGGTAAAAATTAAAGCACAAAATTGAAGCAAAGGATTAGTAGAAAAACACACAAACGAATTCTATTGAATCTAACGGAAATAATTTGTGCACAGGATCAGTAAGACATGCACGGAAGAAAGCCAATAACTATGCACTGCCACAAAGCAGAGTTACAAATTTGTTAGAGCACCTGTACCACCGGTGCAGAGATTGAAATTCAAGAGCAATTGAAGATTCGATCTTTCGATACAGATCGAGATACTAAATAATTGACGCTCTTCCAACTTTCCGACGTAAATTCGCACTCCACTGATAGTGGACAATATGTAGAACGGAGTTATGTTTTCCTCAGTATTGAAACTTCTGGAACTTGAGGATGAGTTTAAGAGATAAAGCTTACCCCGAGCGGGAAACACAGCTTACATGTGAGCCGCTTAGGATGACTAAAAGAAGGTACCCGGAGACAATAGGAAAGCCGGTGAGCCTTCCGTCTTAATCTCTCACTTCGGACAGTGATAAAAATAATGTAAAGTATTTAAAGCGAAGGGGATTTTTCCAAGCGGCTTGCGATTAATCAAAACAATGATTTCAGTATTACAACAAGCACACTTTCAATCCCATAGTGAAGATAATAAGAAAAAAAGATGAAAAAACAATCAAGGCAACAGGTACAGCAACAGCAATCTTCAATCACGATGGCCTTAGTAGCGGCTCCCACTCCCAGACGGCCTATCTCCCCCATGGCAATAGGTATTGAACTGCTGGCGGCACCGCTACCCTGTACTACAGGTATGACTATTCATCGAACAGCATAATACAATTTGAGATATACGAAACATTGCCCAATGTCATTTATAATCTGAAGCACGCAGCTCACTTTTCTCTGTTACGCAAGTAGGTAAAACAGTTCCAATTCGAATGCTCCGGACGAAGCAGGGAAGAATGTTAAAATTCACCAATCTAGTTTGGAAATGTTTACCGTATCATACACATCACTTTTGTTCTTCTGTTTCGTTCCTGAATTTAGAGAACATTTGTAAAACAATAATGTAGGAGTAATTACAATGTACAACAAGATGCTCACTATACTCAACCGTGAGTTCTTAGCTGTGGAAATCGGAATGAGATTGCTTCAGCAAATTTCAGTGGGGAATGTTTAGTTTTTAATTTAAGGCATAAGTTCTTTTTAAATGGTTTGCTACTACGTGACAGGCGGCGAGGGCAAGACTTGCGGCTGAATTTCATCTGCTGTTCCAGAGCAAACGCGCACCTGCACACAAAGGCTACACAAGCGCCGGGCCTTAACTCTCCTCATGGCGCATGCGCGTAATGCAATAACCTTCCCTAGTTTCAAGGGCCGTAAAATGATTAGCAGATGAGATGCTGCAATATTCCTGCGCTAAACCCACTGTCCGGGAACGTCAGCAAGCCAAAATTCAAGAACAAACGTTACGAGCGCTTTTGAATATTTGACGAATGTTGTGTGCTAGTTGCGTACTTCTCTCGGATCTAATCCACAATATCGAATGTTATGAACTTTAAAACGAAATGTACAGTAAGTTCTGAATATTCCCTTAATTTCTGCTTCTCGCCCAAACCCGATTGTTTGCTTGACAGTACTGGCCATACGTTAAATTTGCAAATCTCGAACAAAATTTCAACCACGTTTCTTGCTAAATTATTGGAATATGCGGGATGTAAGATTTTACGAAGATCATTGAAGGTTTAAAGGGAGACCGTTCGGCTGAAAAAGAAATTCCGTCATTTTACGACGGAATTTTACTCAAATTTTCACTCGAGGCGTAAAATGATACCATAATTTTTTGGAGACCTTTTTTTTTCGTAAAACCTAAAAAATGGGCATTTCACAAAATAGATCTCCTCCTACAATTTTGAAGTTATAGAACAAGCAAAATTTTCTCTAGATAACTAAATGTAATATCAAAAGTTTGGTGGAGTTCGTTTCTTGATATTTTGGTTCGTTGAATTTAAGGAATTATTTCCAAAAAAATCTACGTTTTTACGAAAAACGTAGATTTTTTTTGAAATAATTTTTTGTCATATGTTTCGAATAATTTTCAATCCAACTAAAATTTTTGAAATAAAATTTCCCCAATTTCTGTCTTTTTTCAAGCCCTATGATTGATATATTTGCATTTTCTGTACCTTTACAACTGTGGGAGAAGATCTATTTCAAACGTCAACAAGGTTAGGCTTTCAGGAAAGCCTTATAATTAGCAACTCGGTGCACTGAGTGGTCTGGTGCTCAACCGAACTCAGAATTCGTTTTTGTGTGCGTGTTAGAATGTTTTTTCTACCAAAGCATTTTGATCGTGAGCTCTATGGCTAACTCTCGCCTGCTGAACGCCCAAACCCGATTCATCGTAAAAGGGGTTCGGAGGGCTCAACCCTAGAAGACGGCTTAGGAGGACCGTCTGGGTAAAAACTCAAGTCCGTCATTTTCCAACTGGTTTTTCTGGAATGTGTACCATATGTGTGAAATTATGCAGTAATTCTTTTTTTGTTGCGAGTGTTTGTGTATTTCTTCAAAAATTTAAATTTTTGTCGGGAGAAGGGCCAAAAAAAATTTTAATTAGGAAAATACTATATCTCGTGTAATTTTAAAGTTACAGAACCAGCAAAATGTTTTTTAGATGACTAAATGTATTATCTACAGAAACATCAGATAAGAGTTTCAATATTTTGATTCATTGAATTTTTAGATTTTTCAAAATGATGCATTTTTTCATTTTGGCATCTTATTTCTGTTAAAATTTTTAAACTAAACATTTTTCAATAAGCCCATACACCATTTTTTGAAATTTTTCAAGCCTCATCGATTGATGTATTTGTTATATATGTACCGCCAAAACTGCGGGAGAGGTTATATTTCAAACGTCAACATGTTCAAGTTTTCAAGGGATCCTGACAAACTCGTCACCTGGCCGTGTAATGACGTAAGTGACTGGCCTTTCGCAAGCTGTAACAGACGAACGAACACACAAAGAGCTTCAGAAAAAAATTTCTATTACATGAGCTAAAAAATTGAAAACCAATTATTTTTGGATTTTGGGGTAAGTAAGTTCCTCCCAACCTCCGCCCACTCCTAATTGGCTGGCCTTTCATAGGCTGTTGTAGACGAACGAACACACAAGAAGGTGAAGCATACTGATAGATTCGGAAGGATATTCTCTATAACATGAGTTAAAAACAGAAAATCGATAACATTTCGGATTTTGACCCAGACGGTCCCATTAACCTGAAAAATAATTTCATGTAAAATGAGAAGTACAAATTCATAACGCGTCCCAACAATACATGGGGAATACAAGAGACAAAGTGATAACTCTGAATGGTGAAATTTGCTAAAATATTTTGATCTCCAATGGGAAATCTGCCGCCTTTCAATAATGAATCGACAGAAAGGAAATGATATAATGAATGAACAATGAATCGACTCATTTTAAAGTTCAATTTCTCTCTGTATTTTTTATTACGCGCAAAACTGGGCGCAGTGAACAACCAAGTAACGGCAAGGTCAATTTTAAAAATTGATTCAGGTAAAAATTCTAGTTTAGGCTAAAAAATTATTCTGAAACATTCCCTTAAATAACCAATTTAAAGGTTTCATTCATTAGCTTCATTCCAGAGTAAAAGACAGCTAAAAATTATTCAACTTGTAAAACCAAAAATTCACCAGCAAAATAAGAGTAAAGAAGAGGTCAGAAAATTCTTGAGTATTTCTGTGACCAGAATGTCTTTCTATTATCGCTAGTTTTTCCTCCCATATGTTCTAGTGATACAAAAAGAAATTAGCGAAATGACGTTTAAGATTTCGTGAACTCGTGATGAAGAGCAGTAAGTTTCCTTCAAGATTAAAATTAGCTGTTTAACAGATACGTCCGCTTGTTGGAAGCTGGGCGTACCACAGGGTTCAAAACCGGGACTCAAAAGAGCTGAACACGAGCCTGTCCCTCCCAGTCTATAGGTTGCCCCGGGTGTGAATACGCCAGTTACAATTGCAAGAAAACAATAATGAACAATCAAAAATTTAACGCATAAAAAGTGATGAAAGAATTTTGGCAGATCTGAACGTCGACTACGGACAAGAGGCTCAACCGCAGGTCTGGAGACCCGCACCCCCTATGAATATTGCAAGCAAAATGTTAGCACATGTTGAGTTATGACGCAAAAGTTGTTTAACTATGTGACCACTACATCAACATTTAATTAAGCCAACAAGAAGAACAATCAATAAAATATTAGACACTCAAAAGAAACGTTCAATTAGAAAATTAAACAAAGAGCTTCACCAAACAGCTGCACTTAACATGGGTCTATGTCGCGTTACCTTGCCTATACGTATCGCATCGCTACATCGGAAAAAGGGTGTAAAGATGAGCTCTAAATTTCACTTCTGGAAATGTTTGTGAGTGTTGAAATTGGTCTCACAGAAAATATGAGTAGAATTTTTCTTACTATGCAATTAACTTGATATAACATGTGTTTTGATATTATCTAAAAAACCTTAGAATACTTTCAATTCCACATATAAAGAAAAGAACAAAGAATATCGTATAAAACATTCACTCGTAAGATTTATCAACAGTTGGAAGGACTGGGAATGGGTCTCCTCCTTTTCCAAACATTTGCTAACGTGTTTATGTGTGTCAGTGAAAAGACATGGTTAGATGAATTGCCTACAATACTTAAGCAATTTTTTTACGCCAGAAATTTCGGTGACATATTTTTGATTTTCTGCGATCATTCTCATGCTCCGCTTTTCTTGCAATACCATATTGCAAAACGCAGAAATCTCAGTATCAGATTCATTATGGATAATGAAGAGTAAGGCACCCTCCCAATTTTGGACTGCTCAGTGCATAAAAATTGAGACAAATTTGAGTGCTTTGTTTTTCGTCAGAACTATTTCACGGATTTGATCGCAAGTTTTTACATTTTTTCTGCCTTCATTTTCAAATTAAAATTTATCGAAACTTTGTTGTGTCGGGCTTATAATGTATGCGGCTCTAATAAGCCTTCAAATGATAAATTTGCTTTCTTGAGGTCTAACTTTTGCAAAAATGGGTTTGTATCATTATTCAGAGGTTTAAATTAGCAAATTTTTAGATAGAAAATGAAACAGTTCAGAACTTTTGCCAGAGCTCATCTTCGGTTACCAGCGCTCACATCCTCTCGTCTCCGTAATTTAATCCTCAGTCGTAAAAAAATGAAAACAAAGATTTGGGCTTTGCTTGGGAAATGTTTCAGTGGACAAAATTCTTGACTCATATTGGTCAGTCTATTTAAAATGGGCTCATTTTTTCGTTTCAAAAATAATCTTCCAACTACAAGGCAGGTTTCCTTGATATACACGGTGGCGCATATCAAGGTGGCACTTGACCATTTTAAATTGAATATCTTTTTTTTTAATTTATTAATTTGATTTTTCTTTTCAGAATTAAAAATTTACGTCGTTGGAAATTTAAGTATGAAAAAATTCACAATCGAAGATAAAGTGTAAATAAGTTAATTTTATTTTGAAATGGACTCTCAATTATTGGAATTCAGTGTAGAGATATGCTCGTAAATTTCGTTCGTACGTAAAAGAAAAGGTGTGCGTAAATAAATCTCGAATTATCCAACAACTAATATAAAAACATACAGAAGTAAATTCATTTCATGCAGCCTCAGATGCTAAGAATTGTCATGGGAAATGCTTTACAAAGAGCTCACATTTGCAAAGCTGAAAATGATGGCCATAAAACGAGATATCATTTTTCAAATTTAAATCAAAATAAAATTCCAATCTTTAAAGTTTGTAATGAAAAGAATGAACAAAGCCCACTCATTTAC
Organism: Platorchestia sp. MABIK; assembly: GCA_014220935.1. NCBI lineage: Eukaryota > Metazoa > Arthropoda > Malacostraca > Amphipoda > Talitridae > Platorchestia > Platorchestia sp. MABIK. The sequence goes on along the minus strand of JACJUY010000594.1, from coordinate 179,915 downwards.
AAAATATATATTTTATTTTTAAACGGAAATTGAAATGCGAAACCCTGGACAAATACAGGAGTGCACTATGTGCATTAGAGGATGTGTGCATGACTTCCCGTACTTTAGGTCGTTTACTTGTCGAACATCGGGGCAGAAGTTATTTTAATTGAAATCTCCTAGAAATTTCTTTACTTTCAGGCATAATGGATCATGCAGATTTGGGTAATACCTCAATTAAAAACTTAAAAACGAAGAAAATTCCAAGGAAATTAATCATATTTAATTGGAAAACGTTTCGGAGTCCAGCTCCATCATCAGT